>JAUMHI010000035.1:19335470-19352350 GCA_032359435.1 Enteromius unitaeniatus | reverse complement strand
ATTTTGCATCTATTCAGGTCTATATTAATGATGATTATTTATTAATGAGTGATTATGGACAAATGAGATTTTGCATGTAGAAACAAGTATTAAACATAACCATGCTGCTTATTGTGCCTAGTTAGAAGTTTTAATCCAGACTTTAATTTCAATAGATACGATTTACTGAGTGGTTAGAACACATAATTGTACACTAATAAGTATTTGATGAGAAAATGTGCTTAATTGGCATGAAAATAATCTCATAATGTAAACACGTCTTAAAAATCTTAATGATCTTCATCTGATTTTAGCAGTGATTTCTTTGTTTTGGGGAAAAACATGACCCAGACATGATTTGTGAGATTCACCCACTCAGTCTAGCTTAATCCAGCTATATATGCACAGCAGTGCAAACCGTCTGGTTGTCCATGGTTACCTGTTTTCTTGAGCTTATTGGTCGCACAGCTGAAAAAGACCACCCAGTTTTTGACTGCAGGGGGACCTTTGATGTGGTGAGGGTAAATGTGTGGGCCATGGGTTTGAAGCCCTCTTAAAACACACTAGCACACTTTAACAGCCTCCAGAGTGGCGTCAGTATATGTAGTCAAAGGCTTGTGTTACACACAACTCACTATTCCTGCACACATTCAGATCATGTGGTCAGTTTATTGGAAGAGAAATAAGTATGCAATCTGGACATTACACTAATAGTCTGTTTTTCAATTAAACTCAGTTCAGGAGTAAAAACAGCAACGGTATTTCCGTGGGGGCTCCCACACTGTTGCTGTACCTCGACTCTAGAGACTCTGGGCCTCTAAACATGACATTCATTCTCACCCCCGCATGCAATGAGAAACCAACGGATTGAGCAACAGCAACCGAAACAAACCAGATCCGTTAAAAATCCCCGTACTTTTTCCCATACTAGTCATGTGAAGTCCCGTTTGGGTGGAATAAGTGGCTGGATATGGGAGCTCTATTGAATGTGATGACTCAAGCCCAGCTCAGTTCAAACAGATGGCAGCTCTTAACAATGGATCAGAGACAGATAGATCTCTGTGTTCTTGGAGCCCCAACCGAGAACCCACACCACCTACACTGCTCTACAGCCGTGCTTGCAGCTTCAGTCATGCCTGTGAGAAACATACCTGACAACAGTTTACAGTATTCATCTCATCTCCAGAGCTGTGGTTGTTCGGAGTGAGCATGATGGTTTTTAACAAAGACCTTGGCATTTCTTTTACTTAACATTCTCTTACTCACATCATCAAAACCTTGCTCTGGGATAGTTTCATCTTGTTTTGAAAGATTCCATGAATTCTCTAATATCTCTGCTAAATGTGCATTGATTCGGTTGTATGTTTTAAAACAAGGATATTCAATTGAATCCATTGACACCTGTTGAGTATTAATATGTGTTTTGGGCAACACAATCAACCAAAACTCCTCAGCCCACAGTAAAGGATTGTGTATTCACCTGTCTATCCATGGCGCTTAAAAGGGGTCATACAGTGGTACATGCACTTTTTCAAGCTATTTGGACTGAAATGTGTGTTGGGAGTGTGTGTACACAACCACCCTACAATGATAAAGATCCACAAGTAGTTTTCTTTTGATTTAATAAAATAAGTTGCCCCTTCTGAAATCAAGCGATTCTCAAATGCATGTCGGTAAATTGCCCCTTCTGAAATCAAACCATTCTCAAATGCATGTCGGTGTGGCGTCACACCGACAGAGGCCAGTCCCACAATAGTTGATTGACAGCAGCGTGTCACACAGACTGAACTGGTGTCTTACCCCAGACCCGCCCAGAGTGAGCCGTCATCAGACCGAGATGCAGAGACAAGCAAGACTCCTAAGAGATCGAGGTGTTTTGTTGTTGAATGTATTAATAAACGTAGCAGTAGTGATTTACTCCTGACATCTGAGTGACTGAAGACGCAGAGGATTAACATTACGTTTGGTTCTGAAGGGAAACGTCCCCTTGATCAACCGGAATGTGTTTATGTTTGCGAGAATCATTCATGATCCAGCTTCACCTACAGAAGCAGTGAGTATAATGTCTTTTAATGAATCTTTGCAAATCACCTTTCCTAATAATGTGCTAATTAGCAAATTTCACTATGAATACGGCTAAAAAAAGATCCTCTGAGAGCGTCTGGAAAAGAGGGGCGGAGTCAGCAGAGCTCGTGAAGATTTAAAGGGGAAGTACACAGAACAGTGTGTGATTTTAAAAGAGCTGACAGGGTAAAATCTTTGAGAAATTTTAAAACAAACTATATTACGAACTATCCACTAAGACCCTAAATAATCATATTAGCTTGTGGAAAACTGGGTTTGTATGACCCCTTTAAAAGGTGGCTTCACATTTTTGATCATCTTCTGCCAGTTGACTTTGAATTGTGTGTTCCATGTCAGAATGTCTGTTTTTGTATCTCCGAGATTCTGCACACTGACAATTTACCTACTAGTATTTTGACACCCCAGATTTCCAGTTGTTGGAAAACACAGCGAATGGAAGCCATCAAACAAATTGAGTCAGAGATAAATGAGTTATTCAATTTAAGTTGTATAAGGCTCATTGTTCTCCATTGTCATTAGTGCTCGTTCCTAGTGTGTGTCCTCAATCTGGCAACATGCATGAATGTCGGGTCTGAATAGGAGGTGATGGGAGAGACAAGACTTTCCAATATTTTTCATTTGGACTGCAGTACCTATTTCAACCACTAGCTGTAAATATTACATACGGCACATTTAAACACTGCGCGTGGTTTAACAGCGACACAACTATCCAACTGTAAAAGCTGTAGAAGACTTCACACAGCACACATTGACTCAGGACTCATACTGTCATACTAAATAATATGTGACCCTGGACCACAAAACCAGTCTTAAGTCGCTGGGGTGTATTTGTAGCAATAGCCAAAAATACATTGTTTGGGGTCAAAATTATTGTTTTTTCTTTTTTGCCAAAAATCCTTAGGATAGTAAGTAAAGATCATGTTCCATTAAGATATTTAGTCAATTTCTTACTGAAAATATATTAAAACTTAATTTTTGATTAGTAATATGCATTGACAAGATCTAATTTGGACAACTTTAAAGGTGATTTTCTCAGCATTTAGATTTCTCTGTACACTCAGATTCCAGATGTTCATATACTTGAATCTCGGTCAAATATTGCCCTATCCATCCAAATCCTCCACATCAATGGAAAGCTTATTTATTCATATATATAAGCATATATAAATCTCAATTTCATAAAATTAACACTTATGACTGGTTTTGTTGTCCAGGGTCACATATGCAGTTCTTTATCCAGTAATAATTCAATGTACCGTAATCTCAAGACAACCGTGGCCCAGAGTGCACAACACTGAAAACGTACTGAAATTGGCACAACTCAACGCATAGGATTAATTTAATTGTGATGTGATAATATCGCTGTGTTGCGTCTTATTTCTATTTCTATTGTGTTGTGCTTTTTGCGTTGCTTTACAGCTTGTTTCCATTGTGTTGCAGAGATTTTGTTGTGTTGTGCACTACTGTGCCACCGTACAAGACTTTTGATAGTGCAGCAAAGCACCAATTTTTGTTTGTTTAGTAATAAAGAAATAACTTGCAAGCAGTGATTGTTTTTTTTTCTATTTGTATTAGTATTTTTGTTTCATATTAACACAGTATCATACTGTAAATACAGTGCAAGACCAAATGCATAAATTCAAGATTTTGACACACGCCAAATATTTTCTGCCACCTATTTATATTCTTTCATGACAAACTGTGTCTCAGTATACTGCAAGGATTTTAGTGTTATTTATTTATTTATTGAATCCATACTAGAATACCTGTACTTCTGACATTTTTAATGCGTATCATATGTTGTCAGTCCAGTAGTGAGAAAGAGTGTGTCTCATTAGTCAAAGACCCTGAAATAAGCTTTCTGGGTTTGAGCAGCTCTCTGAAATAATTTTCCATATCAGCACCACTGCACAGGCCCTGTGGGGGAAGAAATCGGATTTTCTCTCCGTTGTGCCAATGGGAAGCATCATGGGAAAGGGGAGCAGATTGGATTGTAGGGAGATGGGCTGACGCAGCTGTGGGCGGCTCTTTATGTGTGTGAGAGTTTGAGGATGTGCTGGATGAGGCGGAACACAATCTAAATTTTGTGTCACTGAAAAAGGAATTCTGGGTCTAGGTGAATAATGTTGAGAGCTGAGAGGCAAAACTATTTTTATATTTCCATATTAGAATATTTTCTGGGCCTGTGCATTTCGTATGCTTTTGTACAATGGTGTGAATAACAGAAAAAAGACAAAGTAACGTCAAGTCCAAAGCAAGTTTTTGTCGTACCCAGTCGTGTCATGACAAGCATAATTTTAGCTTAGTTTCTATCTTTTTAGCAGTAAAATCTTTCTGGTCCATCTGCTGTGCATAACAGCACATTAAACATCAGATCATCATCTGACTGGCTGTGATTTTATCACTTCACACAGCATTTTCAGTGAGGATAAAAATATATGTATGTATTTGATGCTTGAATTTTCAACCTAAATGTTAGTACTTGTAATTCATTAGTTTGAACTGTTTAAATTATTAGCATCCATACGGCTGTGATAACATATATGCACAGGCATATTTCATGTAGACATGATTCAATTTTAACCTCCTATGGCAAAACTAGTTCTGTCAGAATACGTCTTTAGAGAATTTGTGCTACTGGTGTAGACAGCTCCATTGATAATAATATGATCCTTCTAGTTTCGTTGCACTATGTTTCTCGCTGTCAGCGTAGACGGGATGCTAGCTGGTGGAGGAGAGCGGAATTTAATAAAGTGAGAGTGGGATGAAAGAATAACAAGAGGTGTTTGGAGAGAAAACAGTGTGTAGCGGGAGTCCACTCCTCTCTGCGCCAAATGGCAGGAATCTGGCGTGAATCGCGGCTCCTGTGAGGTGATGTATGTAGTAAAGCTTTCGGGAAGCAGAGAGTGAGCTGACATGGGTTTAGTTGGCTTCTTCTATACATATTATGGCCAATGGCTGCTGTGTCTTAGCAGTTAAATAGAATTTTAAAGGATAGTTAATCTGAAATGTATTCATCTGTTCATCTTCATATCAAACATGTATGTGTTCTTCCTTCTATACCAAGATTATTGAGTTATTTACACCCATGCTCTTTTCCGTTCATCATAGACTGTTTGTGAGGGTATCAAGTTGAAAAAATAATGTACCTTAAAAGTAATTTATACAACTCTTAGTATTTCAACTTACAACCACGTGAATGTTTTTCAACATTGTGTAGAGTAATAGTTAATTAACAGCATTTTTGTTCATAATAAATGCCAAAAAAGAGGATACAGTAGCATCATGTAGTTTATTCGGTTCATTTGTTTGCTTGCAAAATACATTTTTGAAATGAAATGTCTTTCACACTTACAGTCATTGATATCTTCATCGCTCACAAAGCTGGATGAACTCTCCCTGTGTGTCTGAGTGCACTTGTATCTCCTCTATTCTGTTGATAAATTTCCAAATTTGGAACAACTTACTCACCATGGTAACAAAGAATGACTCAGCACTTAGCTGATCACACTTTCTAAAATGTATAAAAAAATAAAGCAAATACAAGTAAAACACGTGCAAGCAAGCATTGGCAGAGAAAATCAAATATATATGAACTGGCCTTATTTTTCTGAAATGTAAGTTATTGAATATTAACGTCTTGTATGTTGAACTACTGTAAACGCAGTGTATTATTTTGTTGCTGTACTGAAAATCTTCTAAGCTTTGTGCTATGGCTGATATTAACAAGTATTTACATTTGATTTTTGAGATAGAAAAGCCACTGCAACTGTAGATTGATCCAAATAGACTGATTTACACGGCCCATCCCATACATCCTGATTTTGCTGAGTTAAACGTGTTCTTGGATCATCATATATTGAAGAATAACATATACTGTATCTCTACATTTAAACCTAACTTTACCCATCAGTAATGCCCAAAATCATTTCACTGCTGTACAAGCACCAAACACTTATTGTAAGCCTAAACTTCACAAAAACTATAAACTGGTTCTTCAAATCTGATGATGGCTAATCACAATGTTGTTCAATTCAATCACTTTTATTTATATAGCAATTTTAACAAAACAGATTGTAGCAAAGCACTGAACTTTATCAAACAGGAAAACAGAGTGATGGTAATGTATAATGACGAGATTAAATGATTTATTTATCAAATGCAGAGACAGTCTCTGTTTTCAAAATGACAATAATCACTAGAAATTAGGTTTCCAACAAAGATGTTGATCCAGAGACACGTCGACCTCAGCAAAATCAGGTTCTGCCACAATCCCAGCACAGAAAACCTATGCTCTTCTTAAAAAACTAGACTAGGCTAGACTTCCTGCCATGGCACTGCTCATTCCGGCCCTGTTGTTTACCATTCCCATTAAACGTGGCCTCTGCAAAGCTTGACATCTAGACAGCCATCCATTAGCCTGTTTGCCTGAGGTTCGAACCCCTATCAATGAACGATCCATGTGCAAATAGACCTTTAGAAATGAAGCTTTTTTTTTTTAAGCTGAACCCTACTGCACCCTAGGGTGAGCTTGACACACAGCAGGTATTAACGCACATGTTCCTGCAATGTATTTATCAATACTGACAGCTGATTTGTTTTATATTTCATTTCTTTAACACTCAGTTCATATGAGTTCAGCTGAAAGCTATTTAGCCTCTCTTCTCTAAGCTCTAACCATCCGTGATTTAAAGCTTAGTTCTCTTAATAACGAAAGTTCATGATTTACTCAATCCATTAAAAACAACAGGAACATTTTGATTTACACAGCTGTTTTCCATACCACAAATGCAAAATCATGATGAAAGCACCTTAACGACCATATTCCGTTTCATGTTTGTGGATAATCTGAAATCATTACTTATTGAACCTCCATAGCAATCTTCTTACTTAATGCATGATAACCAGTTGTGTTAAGCCTCATTGAAGTCAAACTTGCCAGGACGTGTCCGTAAATGCACCATGTTCTAATAAGTAAATGCACTTGCTATTTGAAGAGTTTTCAAACCACATTGAGACTTGTGTTGACTTACTGAGGTTTAGTTTGATTTATCCCCATCTTGTTGGCTCAATGAAAGCAAACAATCAGTGTTCAAAAGTCTCATTAGTTTTGGTGTCAGTTCAGTTTACATTAGACAAGAAATCTTGGACAAGAAATACTTGTCACACCACCCTCTTTGATTTTGAGTTTCGTGGCTAACCACCAAGCCACTGTACAAACACTGGCTGCCACCTCACATACACACAACCTCGAATTCACCACTTCCTCTGCCCTTATCGTTTTGTCACTTTTTGCACTTTATCCTACTCTAAGTAAACACCATTCTTTCTCTCTCTCTTTCTCCATTCGTCAACACCCACAGACGGACCGCATCCATACTCTGCTGACAAGAACGCAGCGAGCGTGGAGTGTCGGAAGCATGTGCAACCAATACTCTTCTCTCTCTTTTTTCCACGTGCTTTCCGCCTCTTCCCACATGAGTCCTGGAAGCACTCCAGCTTGACTCACTTTGGTACTGGTCAGACCGGGATCGCTGTCTGACCGGCCCCCTCCAATTTACATGCTCACCCACTCACCAACTCACACACACACGCACTCATCCAGATTGGCCCCTGAGGGTCCCTCCACTTCCCGCTCCACACATCCCTCCAGCATTGTGAAATAGGAGCGCCATCCCAGTTGTCTACAAACCAATAGGAATGTTTGGCTACCAATTCTTCTAATGTTTTCAAGATGGCTTTGACTCTTATAAGGAAATCCCCCCAGTTTAGTAGCCATTTGAAATTCCTGCTCCTTTTTTACAGCGAGGAAGTGTTTTTCGAGTCACTAGTCGTGCGCCCCAGTCATTCCGAGGCTAGGGAGTTTGGAGGAGCGCTTGTGGTGTTAGCTGTCGGTACGCGAGGATCATACAAGGTGCCGTAGCTCTTATGAGATTCTGAGGTTCTGCTTTCTTGAACTGCGCATCTAACATCTGTTTTCTATAAACGATAAAGAACGGAGGACTCGAGTTACCCTTACGGGATGTTTTTACTGGGTAAGTCAAAGTCAGACTGTTTCCCCACTGCTAAAATACTTTTTTGCTTCTATTCCGACCACTGTAGCCTGTCGCGTGCGGTGTACGCTGTGGTTACTGAACCAGGACAACTGTTTCTTTAGGACTCAAACTTAGTCATTAGGCACTTTAATTTACTACCAGAGGACTGATTTATACATAATTTCCTCTTCACTTGTTATTTCATTATTTGGATTTCCATTCTTGTGGACTGTAGCTGCTTTCTTAGATATCAGTCAGTCTACAGAGGGATAAGCAGTAATTCAAGTTTGAAAAGTGTGTGCGTGTCTCTGCTTTCAACAGTGATGTGGTATGGTTAATATGAGCAATCCAAGCAGTGAGTCCAAACTGACGATGTCATGTCTAAGTGTCTTACCGCCTTTGACACAAGCCTATGATCAGTTATTGCCCTCTGAGGCTTCACTCCAGCAATAGAAGACAAACTGCTTGACTTTCATCAGATCAGTGTAAAAGAGCAAGTTACCAACACCCCAGACCGGCTCAGCCCACAGAGCGTCTGGTTTGGATGAGGCCATGCTGTTCTCACTCATCTTTCCCGTTCTTGCCATCCCCATGACAACAGCACCATCTCCCTCTGAGCTGACTAGGAGCTGAATGAATCTTCCTGCCTCCGTTAACGGGTGGCAGGGCCATGGCATCCACTGTGGCGGCACATGAGATCCAGTGTGTACACATAGGAAGTGCCAGGACCCCGCTGGTTTTTACAAGCCTGTGGGTGTATGTGTGGTTCCTGGGGATTCAAAGATTCGCTTATTCCCGTGTCGGCAGTTCATCCATGCTTTTCAGATATAATGGGATTTTTTATATTTTTATGGTATAATAGGATTAATCTTTGCTGTTACAGATCAACGGCAATTATGATGCACATGACCTGGATGTTTCTTAAGCTCTCAAGGTAGAACCAGTCTGGCATGACCGAAGACGTAAACAGTGTCAGGTCAGAAAAAAAAAGTACGGCTCTTAGCTTGAGTAGAGCCTCGTCTTGCTTTTAATAACCTGCTAAATAAACCCCTGGTCTGTGTTCCACTCCAGAGCTCGTTTTCATTGGCATCCACCCCTGGTCGTGTGTTTTTACACCTCTACCCAGCAACTCGCTTTTTCTTGAATAGGAAATATGCATTGTGTTACAAAGGATTTTTACGCGTAGCTGAAGCAGCGATCCTGAACTAATCAAAAAACGAATGGGGTTATGCTGATTTAGGGTTATTTAGTTCATGTGAATGGGTGGGGCATGGGGAGTGGTAAAGTCTCTGTCCCGTCTTTCATCTGCCCAGTGACTTGGTAGGGCCAACATTTTTCTAGTTGGATACTGTGAAGGGCAGAACAGAGAGTGGGTGGCTGTCTAAAGTTTGTAATTACAATACTCCTCCTGTTAGCTCCCAAGAAGGCCACTTCCATTTCCCTCCACCTCCAGTTTCCTGGATGCTTATCTGTCATGGGATAAAATGCTAAGTGTACATAAGTGTTTTTGTCCTTTGTTCTTCTGTGATCACACTTGATTGCCTTTGACATTGGAGTGGCTTTGTTTTACCCTGTTGCATTGAGTTAGAGTGAGACGTCTGTGTTCCGTCAGCATCAGACTTGCACTATTCATGTGTTTTGTTTGGAGCCTCGCCTGTTTGGTTTTGTGTGTTTGGCTGTATATGATTGAAATATTAGCTCATAAACTTGGTGTATTGAACATTTTAAGTGAGGCTGCAAATATTTGCACAGTTCACTGTGGTAGTCAATGTTTCTCTTGTGTTATTGTGCACCAAATGAAGGTTACAATAAAACAAAAATTCTAATATATGCAATATTTTTAATAATTTGCAAAAGTCTGGTCCACAAAGACATGATTAGACTCTCATTATTCTCATCCATTCACAGTGTTTTCCTGTGTTTGGCCTGAGATGTTGGGATTGGCTTCAACATTCCCATCTGACATATCCAATGCCACAACTTTTGAAGATACTAGTCATGAGATCCACAAGTGGAAAACTGGAAGTAAAATTAAAATAATGCTCAATCAATGCATCTTTCTCTGTCTGGGGTGTTGCTCTGACTGATCAATTACTCATCTTTGTCTAGCTGGCAAATGCAAGGGTTGATATAATTCTAGCAGCTATTATGAATAGAGGCAAACAGGGTCGTAGTTAGAGCTCAGAAAGGACCATAAAATGTCCTTGTGTAATTATGATGCAGTCTAAGGCCAAGACTACAAGATTTACGAAGCCAGACTGAAGATTTAGAGTCAAAGGTTAAAATGCTGATTTACTAAGGCTGTAAATTCTGTATGAAGCGTTTGCTTGTTTAGGTCAGGCTTGTGAGGATCTCATCATGCTGATATTCTCACCAAATCAGTGGTTGAGAATGTGTTTTTGCACATTCTTTGGACCCACAGAGAAAACATGATGTTCTGGATGGTGTCAAACCGATGCTGTAAGTCTGAGGTCGAAATGCAGCTGATTGTTTTTTTGGATTCATCATACAGTATACAGAACATGTGAAAATAAGACTGGAGGATGGTGGGAAATTCCAGCAGGACAGAAGAAGGTGCCACGGTGGAGAAGGCTGCTGACTAAAATGAAGAGAAAAAGAGAGTTGGGTTCAGGGAGCAATGAGTGAGGCCGTGTGAGTGAACGACAAAAAAAAGAAAAGGGTATCAGAGAAAAGGGGAGGAAATATTGGGAATGGAATTCACAGGAGAGAGTGAAAGAAAGGGTGGGCATTCATCTGTGAGATGAGATATCTGTCCAGTGATGACTTGACGTATCTCTGATGTCCCAGGGCTAAACTATATTATGTATGTGTGTGTGCTGAATGGGTGGTGTCCACTCCTGGTTTTGGAGAATGAATGGATTTGGCAGACATTACCAGCTTACCTCTGAGCTAACCAGACATGCTTCGAGGGCACAAGCAAGTCAATCTGATATTTATTGCTTAAAAAAGGAACCCAATAACTAGTCTAAGCTTAAAACACACACCACCTTACCTTTTAAGTGGATTGTTTGAGGCACTTCATAATAAAGAAAGAAGTCATCCTTGCATACAATTGTATTCTATGTTCCTATTATTTCAGATTTATGTTCCATTAAACATTAAGTAAAGAGCAAAAGTGGTTGGTTTATAAGTTGCTTGCTCTTGGCCAGAATATTCAACAATGTAGACTAGAACAGCGTTTCCCAACCCTGTTCCTGGAGGTACACCAACAATACACATTTCAGATGTATCACTTATCTGACCCATTCATTTCAGGTCTTGGGAGCTGATTGATTGAATCATGTGTGTTTGATTAGGAAGAGTTCATAAATGTGCAGTGTTGGTGCGCCTCCAGGAGTAGGGTTGGAAAACACTGTGTACAGACAGTAGGAATTGCATTATAAAGTCTTTGAATCTTTATGCTCAGATTTGTCAGCACACCTAACCAGGGCTTAAAGAGCTGAGAGCAAAGAGTAGAATCAATATTTTAACGTTTCTGTTCTGTTCCGCATTAAACAATGCGTTCCGAAGACGGTTTTCTAGAAAAAAATGCTGGTTAATAACATTATAAAAAAATATATACATATATATGTGTGTGTGTGTTTGTCTTTTAATAACATGTTTGACGTTATATTTACAAATTATTAAAACAGTTTGCATGTTCGTGTTATTTGTACATCATTTGTCTTAAAACCGAAAGTAAAGCAGTTTGAGTAAAATTGGTTAAAAACGCGCTAATAATAGATTTTCTTGTTTAATCATTTAAATGGGAAGGTAAATAGCCGTGTATGTATAATGAATAATGTACAGTATTGTCTTCGGCTTTTCCATTATGACCGCATCCAGACTCGTTTGTCCATCTGCTGTAGATGCTGATCTTTTATTGCTCGTCGGATCGACATATTGGATGATTACGCTGAATGTGCCTCTGCACATTACCGTCATGATTCACGGCTATTTTTGCCTGCATCCTTCAATTTTACAGAGCAATTTGTCGTAGAAGAAATATTTACAAAAAGGATTTTCTTTGTGGCGACCCATCTAAAAACAATCGACAATCAGGTGTACCATGAGTACCTAAGATTTGCCCCGCAAATATTTCAGCAGTAAATTATATGCCCGTGTGTCCTGTATTTCTGTGGACTGAACAAGTCTATGAGTCTATTAGTCTTTTGCACTCCAAAGTCAATAAATATTACGCAGATTAAACATTTAAACTAACATGCGATGTGCTTGCCTTGAACTGTTTTATATCTATAGATTTTTAGTAAGTTGTGATGATTCGAGAAGGCTAAATTTTTTAAATGTTGGCTATGCTCAAGTCGCTGCCGCTGACCACAAAAAGAAATCCTGCAGGCGCCCCTGCTCAGTAGTTTTTTTAAGACAAGCTTGTCACATCGGACAAATGGCTCTGGTTTATGACATCTGCTTCGTGGGCATTTCACGTTGTATGAGTCATTTGCACAAACAATTTAAATTCATTTTTTTTGTCTCTCCAATCAATTTAAGAAGAGAATGATAAAATAACTTTATTTTTTTTTAAAAATCGATTTTGTTTTCATTTTCGTTTTTGTTCCGGTTAAATGTAATTTCTTTCTGGTTTCCGTTCCTTGAACTGGTTCAGAGCCCTGCACCTAACCATCCTTTCTGTCTTTACACAGGCAGTGGACTGATGGGCAACTCCTCAGCCTCCTTCATGGGGACGTTCCTGGCCAGCAGTCTAGGCTCACCTCCCTCACACCCACCACACCCCTCCAGACCACCATCCTCTCCCTCCTCTCCTCCATATCGTGGGGGTCCTCACTCCAGCGCTTCTCAGATCTGGTTTCCCCACTCACATGAAGGTAAGATTGCCCTGTTCCGCTCACCTGCTCATCTGTCTGTCTGTATTTGTGTCCATCCATGTGCTTTTGCCTCTGGACTTTCTCATCAAGAGGAAGCAGCTCTCTCTTTTTTTATGTACTGTGAAATGTGCCGCCCCAGTGGTTTTCAGCAGTGCAGAAAGGGGACAAAAGTTCAGCCAAAGAATCTTGTGGTCTGTGATGTGCATCAACAAGAATTTATGCGCACAACGTGCAAACTCAGACACACACGAAACATTGGAGAACGAACAACCTAAATGGTCAACAGCATCGCAGCTGTCGTGTAAAAGCCAGTGTGGCTTTTCTCACTATGTCTTATACTAGCTTGGCCCGAGCCACACCCGGCACACCAGCCTGCCAAATCAAGAGCAGGCCTTCTCCAGCACTGGCTCCAGATCCCAACAGATGACAGACTCCTACAGCTCCGCAGAGAGAGCAATATAGAGAGAGACGGCAAGAGTAGGAGATGCCCAGGCATGCCCAATGGCACTTATTCACACATAAATCCCCTCCGGGCCACGTCTAAATGTGCCAAAGAGTCATAAACCATTAGGAGTTCATCCGTGTGTTGTTTGTGTAATCCTCAAACTCAGCCTCTCTGAGCGCAGCACTATCCCCATGCCTCTTATCACTATACCCCAGTCTATTTTCACTCTTTTCTTCACATACACTCCCTTCTGGTATGGTGAAAGACAACCCTGTCCCATTTGAAGTTCACACTTGAAAGAGGTGTGTGAGATGACTTACCTTTTTGAGTCTATCAGTTGTCCATTTTGAAGATATCCACGAAATAAAACAAGTCGAGTTCAGTTTTGAGACTTAAAGACATGGTGCCATAAACCTTACAAACAAAGTAAAATACAAAAACTTATTAATATAGAAGGCTGGTTTACTGGAGGCAGTCCGATAAAAGCCTGTGAACCCTTACTCCAGGAAATTACACAAAGCCAGAACGCAATTTATATGAAAACTTCTGCCATTTTTATGTGCAATTTGCACCAGATGGTCTGTAGGTGTTACTTTTAAGGCTAGGATTCAAAACATGACTACCCAGAAATTGCCCATATGTGCAATTTGAGAAACACACACTACCTGCATGGTCATGTAAAGATAAAAACCCAGAGATGTTAGTATGTTCCTTTGGCCAATGGCACATCGCTCATGTTCGCAAAGAAGCCGGACTGTTTTAATAAGAATGATGATGATAATGGTTACGTAAGTAATAAGGCTGATTAGGAGTAGGATTATGATAGCAAGCTATTATCTGTATTGCAGTTTAATTGTGCAGAACGTGGTGTGAAAGTGATTGAATCCTGGCTTGCCGTCAGCATCATTCAGCTCTCTCCTCTATAAGATAATTGCAAATTGTCTTTTCTTCAGTTTGCATAAAAAAGCAAGTGATCAAAATGAGAAGCACAATTACCCAGCCTATTCTATGCACCCTGTGGGACAGAGTCTCCCGCCAGCAGCAGCAACATAACCGTATCTGCAAGAGTACTTTGGAGATATCCTAAAATTCCTTATGCCTCAAAGTCTGGGAACAGTTTATTATGGCGTTCAGTGAAACTGAATAAATTGTGTAGCACTGTTATTGTACCAAAAATATTTTCTTTTTTTTCCCCCCAGTATAAGTTCTTGACAAGCAAATTGAGTGTAATTTGTTTTTCATAGGATATATCTTTAAATCTATTCAAGCATATCTTGAATTGCAACATAAACATAAATCTAACAAAATGTAAGTATGAAAATTTTTTATTTGCAGCAGCTCTTTAATCACAGTTTTCTGAATCTAAAAACTACAATCGTCTTAGAGACAAATCACCATGCCGTAGTTGGCAAACACATTTTGCGTTGACATACATTGCATTAGCTGTTGTAAATCAAAGTACTATTTTAGATCTGGTATTACATCAGTGAGAATAAACATTTAACTTCTGCAGAACTGCCCTGGGTTCCAATGGGACTTCACTCTCAAAGGAGTTGACTGCAACAGTATTAATCTACTGATGCACGACTACATAATGTCATAACAGTGCGTATGAATTTAGTAGCATACATTCAGCACATATACAACAACTACTGTATATTCAATTTCTTGTACTGTAGAAGCGGAAAAATTAAATGCAAAAAAGACAAGGAAAGCCCTGCAGGCACATTGCCAGCTGGTCTATGTCCAAATTACATCTTTAACTGTGCCAAACAGGGGCTGCCATCCTATGCTTTCTTCTACCCCATTTTTTTTTTAAATAAAATGATGTTGGTTCTTTTGCCAGAGCTGATGCTTGGATGTTTAAAGATTGGTAGTTTCTCCACTGACTTGAGAACCAAACATAACAATCCCAACCTGAAGACATACTTTAATTCTAAAGTATTTGTTACGCTATAACAATCTTCTGCAAATAAATTGAAAACTGGAGGATCATTTAACTTGTTGTATTGCCAAATTACATTTCTATGTTGGTTATAATAATAAAATTGTTGTAGCTGATGTTGCCTAATGTTAGCAGTTTAATACCAATTTTGGGCCATTTTTTTTTTCTTTTTTTTTGGCAAAGAATTACCTTTTTCATGGTGAAACAGTTGCAGATTGGCCACCAGGTCCCTGGTGGTGGAAGAAGGGCTTATGTCTCTTTATAGCCCTCATGCATCACTTGTTTCATCTCTCTCAATCCAATCAAGTCTTTTCTCTGTCGGCAGAATGCTGGCTGCCCTCTCCCCCCTCCTGCATCGCCAGGCTTCATCACTTCCTTTCAATTAGCAGTCCTGATGAGTACCATTCACCTCCTCCCATCCTCCTCTGTCTTTCCTCTCCACCCTCTGCCATTTTTGTACTGCTCTGTCACTTTTTCTCAATTTGCAATCTCGACAGGCAGCTTTATCTGCCCCTCTCTGTCTCTCCTTAAACAATTTACTCTGGGCTATTTACAGATGCGTGCTTGTATGCGCTGTCTTGAGCAGACACAGGGAGAACGATCGGCTGTCCGTGTGAACAGGAAGATTGAGAGATAGGATTAGCAGGAATGTGCAAATTGCGTACCATTAGCATTTGTAGACGTTCAAGCTCTCTTCAAAGAATCTGCCCGCGTAATAACAGCTTTATTGTCTGGGAAAATTAGACAATTCTATAAAGTGCTTTTCAACTGGTTTGAGCAAAAAATGGCTGTTATTTAATTCAGGAGTTCATGAAATTTGAAATTTGCCACAACCCACAAGCTGGTAAAATTAAATTTGAATCTGAATGACAGGATTTACTGAATTGTAACTAAAAGACATTCAGCAAAATCACTAGGTTCTGCACAGTCAGAATAATTAAGAAAGACAGTAGAATCATTGAGCACTATAAATGCATACCACATTGTTTTATACAGCAATAAATTCTGACATAATTCTTTTTAGGGGGTGTGGAAAGGGGGTTTGGGGGGGTGTCAATTAACATGGAATATATTTAAATACATTTGAAAATATTACAAAATATACAAATAAATAATACAAAAATAATATGTGTATAGTTAAAGATGTTAATCATTAATAATATTGTTTATAGATATTTATCGAGCAATAACAGTTGCAATGTATTTATACTACTTCTGGGGGACTGAACTGATTAAAACAATAATATATATATGTCAAGTCAAGTCGCTTTTATTTATATAGCGCTTTTAACAATACAGATTGTAGCAAAGCACTGAATATTATGAAATAGGAGAACAGAGTGATGGTAATGTATAATGACGAGAGTAAACTGTTTATTTTTTAAATGCAGAGACAGTCTCTGTAATCAAAATGATGATAATCACTGGAAATCAGGTGTCCCCAACTAAGCAAGCCAGAGGCAACAGCGGCAAGGTACCAAAACCCCATCCATGAGAGAATGGGGAAAAAAACCTTGGGAGAACCAGGCTTAGTTGGGTCCAGTTCT
>JAUMHI010000035.1:19291928-19333991 GCA_032359435.1 Enteromius unitaeniatus | reverse complement strand
TTAAACTGACAGAGTGTGCCCGCCTCCCGAACAGTATTAGGTAAATTGTTCCAGAGTTTGGGTGCTAAATAAGAAAAAGATCTGCCACCCACAGTAGATTTTGATATTCCAGGTATTATCAAATGGGCAGAGTTTTGAGAACGCAGCAGACGTGGCAGACTATAAAGTGAAAATATATGATCCATATTAAAAATATTGAACAAATCGAACAAATATAATTGTTTCCAAATGTATTATGGCCCTGGTATGTACTGTAAAGGTACAGTTAGCCTTTAGCTCTTTTGATTTTTGATGATTTGGAGAAAAGCTTCCAAAGTTTTTCCTATAAATATTCTGCAATAAGCTGCAGTAGCATCCTGCTCAGATAATAGCAGTTCTCCATGTGCTGAGTGAGCTGGTGTCAATCACTTACAGACAGCTGCCGTCTCTGTGAGTGCAACAGTGTTAGCAGCATTAATGTCAGCACTAAGCAGTAAAACCTGCCTCATCTGGCCTGCTGGCACAGCACCTTCCCTTGTCCTGGTCAGATTAACGGCTGAATGTGCAGTGCAATGCCCAGCGGTGTGTGCTCACCTGCCCTGAGAGGCCTCTGCCTAGCACCGAGCAACCAGCCACTATCGGGCGCAACCAGACGTCACTGTGAAACAGGATTACGCTGCCAAGTGTCACGCACAGAAATACAAAAGACACCAGAGAAACATCCAAAGACTGATTTGCATAACGCAAGCTTGTATCCCACTTTTGCATAACCCACAGAAGTAATGTATTGTTCAAAGAGAGCCTTATTTTTTCCATTCTTAAATGATTTGGCATAAATGAATGTGCTTATTAATGCTGACAGGCAGTGTGAATAAAAATGGAGCTTGCAATTATCACCTTCCTCTATGCATTTAAAAGCCGCTATGTAAATTGAGGGGTTTTATGTTCTTCAGTCTGAAAAGCCTTATACAGAGAGTTAATGCAAAAAAAAAGAAAAAAAAATACATTATGTCATCCCAAACCTGTCCATTTTTTTTCTTTCTATGGAAAACATAAAGGATATTTGGATCATTTGATATCCTGTGTTTGCCCATACAATAAAACTCAGTGTGTCCGAAAAAAAGAAAAAGAAAGAAAAATGAACTGTCATAATTTACTCACTCACAAGAAGATAAATGGCAATATAATGGAAGTAATTGGGGACCAGATACTATCAGATTTACCAATATTTCCAAATATATTGGTGGTCAGCAGAATAAGGAAATGTATTACTATTGTTATTTTTTCAGGGTAATTTATAGAAGGTAAAAGAAAGTGTAAAAGAAGAAGAAATCAATCATTCAATCAGTCAATCAATCAATCAATCAATAAGCAATCAAATTGACAGAAAAATAACTGAGTGGCTTTGGTAATTATAACTTCGTCCTATTTCCACTTATAAACATAGTACTATCCAGGTTGCAGCAGGTTAACTGTTTTTGTTAGATCAGGAAATATTTTCTTTTTCAAAGTAATGTAATGTACTTTGAAAAATGTCATAAATATCACTCTTGTGTAAGTATTTGAAATGTCACAGTCAATCAGAGCACTATAATTGTCCCAGAAAGTTATGAGGCTTACATTTATCACATATTTAAAGGTTAAGGTCTTCTCCTTCACTAAGCTTCAAAGGCTTGTGCTTGAAAGGTGTTTGGTTTTCTTGTAAATTCTTTCCCCATGGCTTTGTTGTGTTAGTCACAGATTTTGGAGAGTTGAGACGGCTGAAATAAAGTTGATCCTTGGCCTTCTTCTCAAATCACCACATGTTCTGGTGTGACGACTCTTTGCTTATTGTTTTATTATGTTATCTCTTACCTCAGCACTGGGAACTTGTGAGATTAGCACGGTGAGAACCATATGTTCAGGAGACCAACTTCATCCATTACTTGAATCCCCAGGACTGAACTTGTCTTCTTGTTTGCATTGCAAACCCAAATAGGAATGGCAAATATGACATCCAAAGCCTGTGGTTATTGGTGAATATGGAACACCAGCTGCATTGGAACAGGGGGATTAGATCCGGACCAAAATGCTTACGGCCAAAAGAAATGTGGCTCAGTGGTTATTGTCTTATTATCAGAGCTTTCCTTGCCTTATTGCTCTCTCTCTTCCTGTTACTTTCACTTATTCTTTTCTACTGTATTTTATGTAATGTCATTTTATTTTTCAAGACATTTTCACTAATATGATGACTATTTTTTCTTTTCCTTTTTTTTACAGCAGTCCCAGGGTATCCTCGCTTCTCAGGGAGTCTAGCCCACACCTTTCTTCCCATAAGCCATTTGGATCACCATGCCAACAGTGGGGTCCTTTATGGACAGCATCGTTTCTATGATACACAAAAAGGTGGGCAAAATGATATTCTGGAATTGACATCTCTGAGTTTTTCGTAAACTGTTATAATGATGAAGTTGCAAGTTTTAAATGCAGCTCTACTTCTCTGTTGTACTCTCTAAATATGATAGTTCTAGCATAGTTTCATAAATTGACCCTCAAGGAAAGCTTAAGTTGGCACTAGTTTAAATGATTAACAACCCTATCTGATCTACTTTACAGAGAACTTCTATTTAAGAAGCCTTCCGTCCCAGCCCCCACTCATCTCAGCCAATCACAACATCCAGCCGATGTCAAGGACAGGATCGGGACAACCCCAGGGCTCATGCAGCAGGGACAGAGATGCAGGAAGTGGAATGAATCTACAAAAGGGTCTAAAAGAGCCTAGCTTAGAAAGAGGTGTTGTTTCAGCAGCAAAGGACAAAGACAGGCCTAGTAATAAACATGATTCTAAAGACCGACATCACCAACAACTACCCCATCATCACTCCCATCAACCTCAGCTTCACCCACAACATCCAGCCACTATGGAAGAGATGAACGGCAGGGGGCATAAAGCCACTCTGCCTATGGAGTATAAGGGGCATCCACAGAGCATGGGGAAGCCTCTTAGTGCCTGTCTGCTCAATGGAAAGATGCTAAATGGGGACCATGGAACAGGGGCAAAAGGCTCCATGGCTACTTGTGGTGGAGATGGGGTGGGTAGAGGTAATGTAGGGTCCAATAATGTCCAAAACAGACATGTGGGTGGTGGCACTAACGGGCGCTGTGGTAAAGAGGTGATAAGTGGGGAGATGCGGATCAGTGAACAGCCTCCTACAGATTGTCTGGAGCGAGGTCAGGCACTGCAGCATTCTTTGCCCTACTCTGTGCCTCCTCCACTGCCCATGGCTGCTGGAGGGGGGCATCCAAGTGGCTTCCACTGTCTGCAGCTCCATCCTGGTCACCCCCATCACCCACACCAAAACCGGCACTCACACCATCACCCTGACTTTTTCTGCCCTCCACCGCCAGCCCCTATGGGAAATCCTTCCTTACATGATAAAGGAATCAATAGTGGTGGCTGCAGAGACCCCAAAGTGACTGGAGCCACATTTGTTCCATCTGTTAGCCACCTTGGGGAGAAAACCGGAGGCCCCTTCCAGATGGGCAGCTCTGAGTGCCAGGGGGTTGGGGGCGGAGGAAACAGTGTCAAGGACAAGGCCATGGAAAAGACTGGCAATGGGGGGCATCATGGTAACTGGCCCAGGAAACAACAGCATCAACCTCCGACCCAGCAGCAGCATCCCTACAGAAAAGCTGAAAAAGCCCCTGACTGGATGCACAACCACAACCACCACCATCATCTACAGCAGCAACAACAGCAGCAGCAACAGCAGCAGCAGCAAAGTCATTCCCAGCAACACCAGACTGTGCGCTCCCGCAGTGCTGACTGCATCAACAGTATGGAAACAGACATGTTCAGATCTACACTGACTCAAGAGACAAAGACTGTTCATCCACTACCCAACCAAACCAACACCAATTCCCAGCCCTACAGAGACTGCTCACACTCCGGGCCTCCGACCATTCCCTCACCTCTTGCTGGGAAGACCATGACCCAGCACACGGGTGGAGGAGGACATGGAAGCTGCTCTATGCAACGAGATGGTCAAAAGGTTGCCCGAATTCGCCACCAACAGCACAGTAGGGCTGTCCCCGATACACCTGGTACAGACATGGCCCAGGTTAATGGGAACCAAGAGATGAAGCGAAAGATGGAAATGTCTCCTTACGGCTACAACAACAATGTGCAGCATCACCCACATCAGCAGACATCAGTGCCACCTTGGGCCATGCAACCTCATCACATCCACTCTGAAGAGAACCAGCACAAAGCTTACATGGAACCCAACAGTGGAGCTGCCAACAACAGACCGCCCACACAACAGCAGCACCAGACAGCAGGAATGGGTCCTCCTCCTCCTCCCCCGCTTCATCCAGCTCCTCCTCAAAACCAGCAGGAGGTCACAGGCTCACAGGGAGAGAACAGTGCCATGAAGAACCTTCTGAAGTACAGCAACCAGCAGCCTCTCCTTTTGTCCCAGAAGAGCCCATTTGGAGGGCTTGGGAACCTCAAAACAGCAGCTAATGGCACCAGCTGCTCTATACAAGGAGGCAAGCAGACCCTACCCTCGAGGAAAGGCCAAAGCCATGAAAGCGAGCGAGCTGATTGCGGTGGACGTGGCCGAGAGATAGGGGATGTATCACATGTAGAGGGGGAGGTGCGACAGCCTCCGGTAGGGATTGCAGTTGCTGTGGCAAGACAGAGAGAACCTCCATGCCAAGCATCAGGCAGCCATCCCAGCAGCCGACAGGGGCGGGTGCACTCCACCATGAAAGGTAAGCTTGACCTTTGATATGTCAGGGCCATCCTAAACAAACTATGGGCAGGGATGCAGAGTAGTTTGTTTATTCATGACCTCTGAAAGACTTCACTGATGAAACATAAATAGCAGAACTTGCCAAGACCCAAAGTGGAAACAGCTTTTCCCTCTTACAGCTGAAAATGCCGGTGCAGGGGGAGAAAGAGCACATGCCACTGTAGAAAAAGGCTGCTCAACAGCTGTTTGCATGTTGAGTGCCAAAGACAGTGAGAGTTGCATTTGAGAGAAAATCACTGATGTAAATTTGTTAACCATTTTGTAGGCACTCCACGCTCGATGTATCCAGATTTAACTGGAGAGGAGGAGAGGAAAAGGATGAGCGTAGAACACATGGGCCACCGGTGCCTAGAGAGAGAACGAGACGTGTATATCAGGTGAATGATCCACCCCTCACACACTTGTTTGGACTTATAACACATGTTCAAGCTCTGACCTTTCACCTGTCTCCGATCTGGCTTTGCAGGGATAACAAGGAAAGGGTGGAATTTGCACACATCCATCCCTCAAACAGTTGCCATGGTGACCTCACTTCTCACATCATGGTGCCAGGTGGCACTTCCATGCAGTCGGGCCAATTAGGAGACCCAGCTGCACATACACATTCTGCTCACCACCACTGGATGCCACGTACAGGAAGTCCCTCCCTCTGGATGACAGGTCACTCCTACGGTCAGTAATGCAGAGTATAGAATGAGTCTTCAGTCTCTTGTTTTTCTTGTTCACTTTTTGGTCATTGTGATTTGTTCCTTTCTGCTAATAAATTTGTTTTAAAAATGAACTTAACTTAAACAAAACTTAAACTTGTTGAAATCCTTAAAGTTGTCTTATGTTGTAGGTATCGGCCACACAGCTTTGCATCAGAATCTCCCTCCTGGGTTTTCTGCAGCCATGCCTGCCCCTCTTCAGCCAGTTCTACCCCTGCCCCAGGACCCCTCCACCCAACTGGTGGTGCTGCCCAGTGAGCCTGCCACACATCCGGCTACTCACCTTGGTGAGTGTACCATGGTGTTTTCTGACTAGTATTCTCATTTCCTCCCTTATCCTCAATTTATTTGCCCTGCTGTGTCTGACCCATTTGTCAGATTTAGCATTCATTCTTTTTGTGAAGCACACAGCAGCTCTCATGGGTTTCTACCTGAAGATTTTACTCTCAGGTTGTCAAGCCTGAAAAATTATGCTCTATAACAGTTATTCCACTGAAGTTTCAAGGATATAAGTGAACTTTACACGACTCGTAACTTGTAACTGATGCTCTTATAGTGTGATCATTTCCAAAACATACTTTGTCTAGGAAGGAATGAGAGAGCGGCTATGAATAACAACCAGTAAAATAGCTTAGATGAAATAGCAGAAACTTGCAAGAGGAGAACACACAATATACACACAATCACACAAACAGTTTCTTGTCAACCACCTGCTCCACCCCCACATGGTCTTGGTCAGGATGCTTTCACCACCCCCCTCAAAGCTATTGCCATATGCGCTCTAAAACACTCTGACGTAAGAATACCTTTGAGCCTTATACATCTACAAAGGCCTATGCTCTGCAAACAGGCTGTGAAATCTAATTATCTTCATGTCTTCGAAGGCACACTTCCTTCCGTGCTCCACAGGAATTCCAGCTGAAAGGGGAAGTGGATCCACAAAAGCCTTCCCGCGGGAAACATTAGTAAAGCTGGGTTAATGTTCCAGAGCAAAGGTCCGTGATGCGTCAAGGCAAGCGCAGGAGAGGGAGAAGAGAGGTCAGGCTGAACATGCACATTAATGATGCTATGTGAAATGGGAAGAGTAGCAAAACACATCTGACTTGCGGAGGCAGGGGCTGAAGATGTGTCACTGTAGATGTGCACGACTGGATTTCTGTTCCTGCCAGGGGAACGGCAGGAGTTTATCCCTGACATGGGAACTAAGAAGTTGCCTAGACTACATGCTGTATGGGTCCACTGTGGTTTTCAGCGAAGGGGGTTTTTCAAGGGAGTGAATATAGTTTGTCAAATGCCAGGCTTCTCATGCTAATATTTATTCTAATGGGAACTGCTTCCTTTTCTTCACTTTTATCTTAATCAAATAATTATTATTCAACGCATGTATCATTCTGTGCTCACATAGCTGCAAATTTGGGTTGGAGACTTCCAGTGTGAGAAAAATTGAGGGAGGAATGTAGTAAGTATGAGAAAAAGAAAGTGAACAGGGAGCAAGACACCGACAAGAGCGTGGGAGTGCTGGTTGAAGAGTCTCTCTCTCTTGTGTACTCAGTGTAGGCCAGAGTTATTATAGATATAATATTCTCACAAGGTTTAGCTTTTTTTTTCAATTTCAGTTCAGTTTCAGTTTTAATACTTTGAATGACGTTGAATTTTTTTAATCTATATATATATAATTTTTCAAAATATCATATTTTGTGTTGTGAAGATAAAAAAGGCTTAGAAAAATTTAAGGTTGAGTAAATGATGACAGACTTTGTAGTTTCTGAGTAAACTGTGCATACAATATATCACAAAGCGACATTGTTGTCTAACTGCAACCGATCGATATAAGTACCCAGACCTTTGTATTTATACCTTCGACTACTTCACTACTACTTGTTTTAATAGTTTTCATTCGAAAAAAAATCCTCATATAAAACACTCTGTTTTTATAAGATATGGATAGATGTCATCTGTATAAGTATGTGTAAGAAGTTGTTATAATTTTTAAGTGGTTCAGGACAGGTAAAGGTGATGATCTCTACTGTATTTTAGACCCTATGTGATATATATTAACATGTTGTTGCTTAACATGGCCTTCCACGTGATTCTACACATCTCTAACACTTCTACTCCTCTCATTAGATGTGATGGAGCAGCCTGGCCTGTGGCCCCCAGTCTACAGGGCCCGAGGGGCCCACTCCCACATGCAGCATCCTGCTGTGTATCCTCGCTCGCAGTTTCTACGGCAACAGGAGCTTTATGCTCTCCAGCAACACCAGCAGCTGCAGCATCAGCAACACCCCAGCCATCACACGCCACCACCTCCATCACACAGAGTAGCAAACAACATAGAGCTGCAGCAGAGAGCCACAGCTGACCACAGCCAGGTACACAAAACATACACAACCCCCTCATATAACCATGGTACAGCAATAATGCTTGACACCTGATACTGAGAGAGGATGCACTGCTCTCTGTGGAACTAGACAGTCATTTCATGTGCAGGGGAGTAAACAACATTTGGAGCCAATAAATCATTTTCATTGAAAAATCACCCTTTAAAACCACAACTGCTTCCTAGGATCCATAACTTCCTCCAAGGTCCAGTTACATTTTAGACAGAACCAAATACAGCCAACAATGGACCGTGGTAAGATTGGGCCAAGCACTACTCTTTTTAATTGCGGGTCTAAATCAATAGATCTGAGCAAGTAGGGCCTAAATGAAAACCTGATTCAGCAAAACAGGGGTGCCAAATTTCTATTACGTTTATGTGGAGATTGCATGACCTGGGGGACTTCAGAATATGTGTCAGTTTATTTAAATGAACCAAACTGCCCAGATCTCACAATGTGATTTTCTTATCTAATTCTTTCAATGCCTAGGTGCAAAAGAAGCCAGAAGAACAGAGCATGGAGCTAGAAGACATTTTAAGTGACCCAAGGACTCCCAAACCTGCTAAGTGCTATGCCTACGGTCCATCCAACCGGGCCTCCTCACCTCCAAGGGGCTCCACTGCCCACTTGTCTCCATGCTGCCAGTCCCCTTGTATGCGGCCTCACCCTAAAAGCACACCCTCTACTCCCTGCCCAGCCCAAAGTCCGGTAGCTGCGACACCCCGCTCACCAGCCATAAGCCCTTCTCCATCACAGATGCCCAAAACTGTTGAGTCCCAGGAAAAGAGAGTGGAAGGGCAGCCACCACAAGACTATCCTCAATCCATGGAGCCTGGTAAGGAGTTGTTCTCCTTTACATATAAATATTAGAACTTCTTGACTTGGAAAACTTTAGTCTGTCCTTACGTCTAGAGGTGATCTGGAATTTGTGTGGTGGTTCACTCAAGATTTGTCTCTTTGTCTTAAAGCTTAGATGTCTGCTTCTAGTCATCGTGTCTCAAAAACACATGAGCCACATGTTGGTTGTTATTCTTGCTGAGCCCCTCACACAGAAACAATCAGGGCTTTTTTTAGACTCCGTGGCTCTGTGTGGGCGGCTATATAGGCAGGAACACGATTGACTAAGCTGCTGATAGATGCAGAAAATGGCTGCCAGCCCAGCTCCCCAGCGCCATCACATCAGTAATGATGGAGAAACACCTTGTCCAGACTTGCCCTACCCCCAGCCCACACCCTCTTAATCATCATTAACACCTCACTAACTGTTACAGCGTGCAAGAGGGTACAACAGTGTCAGAAAGAGAGCCCTGTTTTACCTCAGAATTACCCCATTAACAGCTGCACTTCTTAAAGTTGAATCAAGATCAAGGCATAGTGTCGCTGTCATGTAGAATGAAATGCTCTCTTGTTCAGACCTCTGGTGTAAATCTTATTAAATATTTCACTCTTATAAGGTTGTCAGAAACAAAACTGTTATTTTTTTAAATGCTGCAGCTTTGTTTATGTTCCCTGTCACAGATCTGCCACCTGGATATACCTATCCAGAAATCAACATGGAATATAGGAATGTCTCCACCACTCAAGAAGTTCAGCTGGCAGAGCCTGCTGATCTGGAGGCTGTTCAGACCGAACCTGTTGAGCATCCTCCTCCAGCTCTCTCCAGCTTGGGAGAGGGCCTAGAATGTCATGCAATGGTGAGGCCACTGCGAGAAACACAAGAGCCAACAATGGACGTTGATGCCACCAGTCTAGTTCAAGATCAGCCTGAAGGTGTGTTTGTGCAAGGGGAGGATGTTGAGACAGTCATGGCCATGGGCTGCTGTGAATCCATGGATAATCGGGAAAAGGAGCATGCAGAGATAGTTTGCAAACCTGCTGAAGTTTCAGGCTGTGAAGTAGAACAGATAACTACCCTATCATCTGAGGAAGTAATCCATCAAGAAGAACCGATTGCTACCTTTGAGGAAGAAGCGGGTGAAGACATACCTCCTCAGGAGAGTGAAGACGTTGACTCACTGAAGGATTCAATACCAATACCACAACCATGTGTGTCTGATTGTTCACTCAACCAGCTGCCAAATACAACTGTCCAAGCAGATGTTACAGTGGTTGCTGAGGAAGATGAAGAGAAAAACTGTGTGAAGGTTCCATCTCCAACAACAAATAGCTGTTCCCAGAGTCTCACGACAAGTTACTGGAGTTTGGAACTACTGATTGCAGCAGCTTTCTGTGGGGACTGTCCTCCTCCCTCTCCACCTTCCCCTTACCAAACCCAGAGATACTGTGGCCCACTCAACTCCACCTATCATGGCATGGAATTGCTAAGTGAGCTGGCTGATCTGGAATTGCAACGGTTTCACCAAAGTTGCGGTAAAATTAAAGGTATGCCATTAAAAAGTTTGCAGTGAGAAAAAGACTCCATTTGTTTAAAAAAAATACTGTATATCTGTGTTGCATCTGTTATTTTCTCCTGCTGTTGAGCTTTCTGCAAACAGAAAACGTGGTTTGTAATCACAAAAGCAGTTGGCGTTTTCTCTCTAGAGCAATCTTTTGTTAAGGCTTCAATCATATTAAGATGTTTTTTATTCATGCAAGAGGATGTTAGCTAGAACTAGTTTTAACTTTTAAACTTGTCCCAGAAGATCTACTAAAACTCTGAATTTTCACATTTTATTAATTTGTTTAAGATACACATGCTCTCTGTGAGGCTAGGTTTTGTTAAAAAAAATATCATAGTTGTCTTATTCAGTGTTATCTGAATGTGGCCACCCTTACTCCTGTTTCCTCTTAAAAGGGGAAAATGCAATCTGTTTCATGAGAACAATCTGATATCTGTAAATCAAAACATAAGCCCTTCAGTGCAGTCTTTTGCTAGCCTCTTTCTTGCTAGCATAGCTGCTACATAAATAGCTTATATATGGTAGATTTTGCAGTATGAGAGCTTTAATGTATTATTATTGTGTTTCTTTTTTTCATAAAAGAAGAAGATCAATGGATTTTTGACCTGCAGAGTCTTGCTACTTTGGCAGCAGCTCGTGCCCTTGAATTGGGCTCACAGGAAAGCAGCACCACAGATGCTGAGAAGCAGTTTCCTGCTCGAAGAACTCTTAACTTGCGCAGAAAATGTAGCTGGACGCCTCGCCATGAGCCGGTAACACATCCATGTTTTTTCTCATATGCTTTTTAAAGCTGCAGTCCATAATTTTTTTGGGTTAAAATGATCAGCAATCAATATTTGAGCAAATACTTAACCAGCCAATGGTCAAAACTATTTGGTTGCTGCAGGTTTGCCCAGTGAAAGGTACCATGGACAGTATGGATGGGCAGGAGCTGGCAATGCGAGTGAGGTTAGCAGAGCTGCAACAGCGTTACAAAGAGAAGCAGAAAGAACTGGCTAAACTCCAGAGGAAGCATGATCACCAGTAAGCACTAAAATTTGCCCTCCTTGAAACTTACTTTATCCTGTTCTCAGTTACGTACAAATCTGTTCAGTAAAACCATATTCATACCACTAGAGCTGTACTGCAATGGTTGCATGGTACTAGTTGCAGTTACCCTAGTAACGTTTATAAGCGTCAGTACCCCAAATGTCATTCTATGCTAAAAAATAATCACGTCTGAAAAACTATAATTAGCCTATTTTTTCAATTATACTTTTACAATTATACGCTCAATTCATAATGAAAAATGTTTAGCAAAAATGTTTTTCTTTAGGAAAGAGGAGACTCCTCGCAGTCCAGCACGTCGTGGCCCTGGTAGACCACGCAAGCGCAAATCAGTCCCTGGTCTTAGCTCCGGGGCCCTTAATGAACCCCAGAAAAAAGTAAAGTAAGTATCTCCTATTCCCTTGTTCTCTTAGCCGCCATCTCACACACACAGCAGATAAGCCTTGCATATCAGCACAACCCAGCAGATGACTCCACAAACTATAAACAGGAAACAGGAGTACTCATCTGACCTCAGTGAGGAAGTCCAGTTAGGCTTTATCTCTCCCAATCAGTACTAGGCCTGAATTGCATTACATGCATTTGGCAGTGCAAAACTAGCGATTGGCCCGTGTCTTCATATCTTCTTGCAAAGGTTCCACTGTGTTTTTACTTGTTACAGGCTTAAAGACAGTATCCTAAATCTGTGTACATACTGTACACTGTGTGTGTGCGCCTGTCAATAAACTTGTTCTGTATCTGCCAATCGTTGATGTGAATGGCATGACTATCCTGCAGCCCGCGGGGATTCAACAGGCCGAGAATGTAATTAGAGCGCTGTGAATTCTCCTCTAATCTATTTTATTGCCAGGAATGTGACAGATTCCTGTCGTTTAGCACTTGGGTCAGTGCAGGCCAGGAGAAGAGGAGGCCACGTTGACACACACATTCTTACCCCGCAATTAATTAGTGTATGAGTGTGCTATTGTGGAGGACAGCTGCCTGTGTAGATAGTAGCCCCCCCCCCAAAAAAACCTCTTTCTATCTCTTTCTCTCATTGTGTTCTCGACTGTCCCACTGTCATGTCACCTCCTCTCTGTTTCCGCCCGCCTGCCTCTGCCCTCGTGCCAACCAGCCACCAAAACGTGATTCCATATGACAGTGACACCCAGTCGCTCGGGCAGGCAGCCAGGGCCCCTCACCGAGGGCAATGTGTTTGCGTGTGTGTATGTGTGTTTGTCTACAGTATATAAAGGAGAACAGTGTGTCTTGTAGCATTTAACAGACTTGCAGCCTGATCTTCATTGTATACAACATTACGCTATATTTTCTGCTATTGTGCTCAGGGCAGTGCTGCATACTCACCCTTTGGCAAAAATCACTGTTCTTATCTATGTGCAGTGACATTTTAACATATTTTTAAATAACATTTAAATATGATTAATCTATATATATATATATATATATATATATATATATATGTATATGTATTTTAAATTACTTTTATATATATGTATTTTAAATTACTTATTAATTATTTAATTTATTTATTAATTGGCTGGAGCGCTAAATTATTTTTGTATCTGTCAATCATCTGCAACAAATGTTGACAAATACTACATTACAAATTCAACCAATTGGCTGCAACCAAGCAGCAATTTGCACATATTTTACAAGGTGGCTAACTCATACAAATCCGTACAACCTCACTCGTTTGAATTCACACGCATTTTGCCAAATCATACTTGTTTTACGAGTTGCCAATTCATAGGAATTTGTATGATTGACCTACACCTAACCCCACCCGAACCTACCCGTCATGGGGTTTTAGACAAATCGTACAAAATCGTTAACCTAAACTTCGTACCTCCAACACTTACGTTTCTATTTTACATAAAGCCTAAAAATGTAATATACCGTTTTATTACTTTTCACAAATATTGGGGCTTATTAATGTTTAATAAAGACTTGCACGATACTGTATTATGGCCTTCATTTTTTTACCATGTACATGCTTTGTAAACTAATACACTTTGACATTTTCGTGACATAACCAGTTCGATATTGCATTTCTGATATTGTATACTTGCTCAGTAGCTCACCCGGTAAAGCATTATATTTGTGACGTTGAGTGTTCTGTAAAACACATAATGATAAAAGACCTCTAGGATTTAAAGATAGAAGTATATTTACACTAATGCATATTTATGCCACATTTAAGATAAATTACCTGGAATATTAGTGATACATACAACCACCAACACAACACACTTTGCCAGATTCACAGTCATCGGTTTCAGATAAAACTGAACATGCTTTTAATGGCACTCAGCAGATATTTTACTTAAAGTGTCAAGTAACATGCAAAAATGCAAAGTAATATGATTTAGCAGAAATGTCGCCATTGACACAAGTGAACAAAGTCTATACTGATGGTAAAGAACAGATTTAACAAGTAACTTCCCCTCAGGCCACCTAAGCTTGTTTGTTTATCAAGCATAATCTTCCTGCCAACTAAAAGTGAATTTATTATAAATCAAATAAAGATGCTACGTTAAGTTGAATCAGGTTTGGAACCACAATCCTTAAATACTTTACAATCCCCTTTTTTAATTGTGCTGTTTTGGTTTATTGTTTGATAGTATAATACTGCTGTTTTGCACTCAGGGTAACACAGCGCGACACTGCACTGCATAATGAGAAGCTAATAACAGACAGGTTCACACGTTCAGTGTTTTCTCTAGTGCAGGTGACTGCATTGAGGCATTGTCACTTGCTGCTTTCCATTTAGCCTTTTGAGATTGAGGGCAGTGGGTCAGTAGGTAATAACTCTAGTTCACATCCTGTGTGTATGTGGGTGTTTTTGTGTCTGACACTGTGTGTCTGTGCTTTAAATTCCTTACAGTGATATTCAATGTGTGTGTGTGTGTGTGTGTTTGAGAGAGCTCTGTTTAATTAGCTGCCGTGAGCATGCACCAAGGGGAGGGACCATGTCATGTTGTGTTTGTCAGTTGGTTGCACGTTGGGGCCTACCTCACGGGGAAAGAACACACACTCCATTGCACCCTCTGTCCCCTTGCCTGTCAATCACAAACACATTCTTTATTTGTGTGTGCATATACAAACTAGTAGGCTATTTGAGTTTCAATAGACACAGATGCATTCTAGCACAATACACAGTCTCATTCTATCTCAAGACTTTAACATCCCAGGACAGTAATGAGATAAAATGGAGATCAAATGGAGACATCAACTTTTCCTATGAAAGAGCTCACTACCTTGTTAAATATATATATATGATATACGATGGTTAGGTGTGTTTTGAACCATGGCTGCTGGTTTGTGCTGATTTTAGTTGGTCATGTGCCGGAACAGCTTAAACCAGCTCATGTAAGGACCATCTTAAACCAGCTCAAACCAGCAGCCATGCTTCAAAACATACCTAACCAGTAAATATGCAGTTTTCTTAATGTGGTAATGTCAGTAACGTCCTAAACTGAGTTCTGATTTACCAAGATTCCAAGAATCAGAGATGCTCAATCATTTCTTATCAAATTCTGTTTACCTTGACCATATCCCTACACCTTAACCATGAGTAATCCCTAATATCAAAGGAAATGACAGATAATTGACGCAAGCGCCAAACACTGATTGTAAGTCAAAATTTCACAAATCTATAAACTAGTTCTTCAAATCTTATTGGTTAATCCTTGTGTTGTTCCAGGGTCAACAAAAATGTTAATCCAGGAACATGTCGCACTTGGTAAAAACAGGTTCTGCAGTTACCAGTAGAGTTCAGTGGAAATTATGACCATAAGACTAAAGCTAACAACGCTTTTGGGAAATGCACCCCAGAACATTATTGTCCATTGTTGTGGATGTTAATATAGTTCTAGTTATCTTAGCTATTATAGTTAAAGGTGTGAGGCATAGATGATACTGAAATGAAACACAACCAAGATCCCCTTTATGTCTCCTGAGCTTTGAAAGAGCAAAACAGCATTTCCCCCCGGGTCTACGTAAGCAGAAGCACATTACAGCAAACAAAATCTCAATTAGGTTTCCACAAAGACAGCCTCTCTAGAGATGTCTATCGGCGATTAAACAGCTCATGTGACTGACGGCACACTAGCGCTCAGCCCTTTGCTGGAGTATGGAAGGTAATCTTTTGTCTGTGTGCCTTCGGTCTAGCGTTCGTTCGGTCTGTCAGGCAGGTTTCCAGGGAAATTCAAGGGCATTCTCTCCCAGCCTGCGTTTAGAGCCGAGGGGAACAAGCTGCCTTGCTGATATGGAAATACAACAGCGAGGGCTCTGATATTCACCAAGAACAATAGCGCCAAACATGCATTGCCCTCAAACGGCTCACTCTGTCTTTTCAAAGCAACCGGCCCCTTTTTTTTGTAGCAGGAATCTCCCCTGATAATTCACGCTGGGCTTTTTATCCAGCAACTGTCCTCGAACAGTGGCGGGATGGCCGTCTGATCGCAGTTCCTCAAGCGTGAGGTGTGAAGACCATGCTTTTTTTTCTTAATTCTTTCGATACTCATCAGAGGAAGAGCAGGCAGCGATTTAAGCCCACTGAGAGGCAGCTCAGCCCCGTTCTCTCTGTGATCTGTCTTTCTTGCTTTCTCTTTTCATACCGCTGCTGCCTGAGCTGTAGGGGTGCTTCGGTCATGAATGACTCAGTGATTTTGAACGCGTATTTTAAGTGAACAAATCATTCTTGTTCACTTCCGTTCTGGCTTGTTGAAGTGCCTGATTTCGAGACTGATGATAGCGCGCACAAAGCATTATAGTTTCTGGAGGAGGATTCATTGGTTGAACCTACTAGGTGAATATGCTCATCACTAAATGAGACTGAACGATGGAGCAGAGCTGAACAAATTGGGTAATTTTTTGCAGTGGAATCTGTTATGATTTTATAAAAAGATGTTATAAATTCAGAATAATTTGAACAAATCTTTTAAGTGGATGATTCAATGATTCACAAAAAAAGACAGCGATAATCATGTAAAGAATTCTGTGATGAATCAAAACATTCATTAGTTCTGAGCTGCATTAACTATAACAGCCTCTGTTGTTCTTTGATTGCCAGATTGGTGGGGGCGGGGCTAAGTCCACTAGCAGAGGAGCACCGGGGAGGTGGAGAGTCGCAGAAGAAAAAGAAAAAATTGTCCAGTCGAGGATTTGGACGCCTTAGCTCTACACAGGTCAGTCTCTACACAAGTATTTTCTTCTCTCGCTCCCCTCAGCCAATCATCACTTTTGTATTTATTAATCAGCTCATGCTTTATCATTAACCCCTTGCTAAGCTTCAACACCTTTGGTTGCTATTAATTGATATAGAGATGCAAACAAATCTTAGGGGCTTAGTGAAGGATTTAAAAAGTGGCCCAGAGTGCGTTTTAATGTCGACAGAATTTCTGCTCATATTGTTCTCTCTTAGATGAAGTCACAGTTTTATCGGAAGAACAGCCCCCTTGATCAACAAATAACTCAACTCAAGCAGAAGGCCTCAGGTGGACGACATTCATCTGGAGCTGTGTCAAGAGACCCAGAGTTTTCCTCAGCATCTAAGAGTCTGTACTCTGGCCATAGTAACTCTAAAAGAGATTCCACTCAGCTCAGCACAGCCAATGAGTCTGAGAGCCTGAGCGATACAGGTAAAAACTACCTACAGAACAAAACTTAACTTACTCAGAATAACAAGATAACCTAATAGTCAACATAAATACATACATTTTTACCAATCAAACTATTTTTGTAGGTAAAATGAGTCTGAAGTAGCTCTTTTTATTTTTTATTTAAAATTTGTTGTTCATCATTTACCCCCATGTCGTTCCAAAGCTGTGAAGTATGAAATACATTGCCAGAATAGTCCATCTGCCATCTGTGGTTCGATCTATATGTTATAAAGCCTCACATGCCCTCCCGGGTTTCATTTAAAATATCTTATTATCAATTGTGTTTTGAAGACAAACAAAGCCTTTACTGGTTTGGAAAGACATGGGGGTAAGTGATTAACAACAAAATTTGAGGGTAAAGATAACCCTTTAAAGAGCTACTTCAGACTAATTTTACCTACAAAAATAGTTTGATAGTGATTAATGACAACATTTTCATTGTGGGGTGAAGTATACCTTAAAGGTAACAATTGCAGGTGTACTCTTTGGGTACGTATAACCAAAATGCACCGGTATTCTTCTGGTATTAAAATTCGAAACTTTCTTAGTGATGGTGGGTAACTTTCTCAAACTCCATCATGTCCTTGCAGTGTAATCAATGGCGGCTTTCTCTGATGTACTTGTGTATGCATGGAATTATTTCCAGCCACGAGTGGGGACAGCGGGACACAGGAGTGCTGGAAGAGGCACGATCCAGTGGCAGTTAAAAAGCAAAGGAAGAAAAGTACTGGATCAGCAGCTTGTTTGCAGCAGCCAGGGGCCAGGATCCCGCAGGGCAGGGTACAGGAGGTGGATGAGGACGGGGAGACATCCCCCCCTGAGAGCGAGTCCTCTGAGCAAGGTGAGAGTCAGCCACTTTGTGTCATCTTGGGAAAGTAAGAAAAGCTTAGTGAAGTTTTCAAATGTGTCAAAATTATTCTAAACTCTTGAGTCTGTGTGCCAGCACCTGTCTTGGTCCCTGTCTCTCTTCTCTTTCACACGAACGCAGTTCATCTCTTTAATAATTCTTAAATGAATGTGCCTGCCCTAAGCAGCCCTGAGAAAAGTTGTTATTAAGCAAAAGAGCGGTGTACATGTACATGGGAAAACATTTATGTGTGTTAGGTGCCGAGCGCATCTTTTTGAGATTTGAGATGAGGACTATAGGATGGTTTAAAAAGCACAGCACAAAATGCCTCCATCACCATGCTGCTGTCAAGTAAAAAAGTTTGCCAGGATCTTTAAAATGTGGAGCTCTTGTGCACAAGACACAAGAAATGAGCACAATTATATCACATGCATCTGCCTAGCAAGTCTACATAAGAAAAAAATGCAAAAGAATGAAAAATGACATTCTGTGTCCCCTTACTGCTGCCTTTACATGATATAAGAATGATCTTAAATACGAGTTTCTAAATCAGAAATTGGATATGAATGGCCTCCGTAGTCGTATTTACAACTGGAAATTTAACCAATGCATTTAAAGTTGCATTTATTTGACTGGAATTTAAGAATCGTCAGCCAGCTAAATAGCTAGATAGCACTGTGAATGTTTATATTGTTACCAATGAACGGGACGCTATATAAAAAAAAAAAAAAGAAAAGTGATATTGACTAAATATCTGTTGGCCTTAATAAATTCCCCCAAGTAACAAGCAAGAATGACTAGGCCACAATGATTTCTGTTCTTTCCGATTCATATGGCGTACAAATGTTTGCACAGTGAATGATTTCCAAATTAGATCAAGATGTAGTTGTACGGCAATCATTTCTTTATAGTGATTCCAAAATATTATGTTTGGATATTTATATTGTAGTCAGATGTGAACAGACATTCTGAAATGTCATTTTCATGATACAGAGGAAGATGAAGAGGAAGGCAGTTATGGCAGTGAGGAAGGCCAAGACATCAAAGCACCAACGTTCAGAGATCTGCCGTTCAGTCCGGCCATTACAGGCCCCTCCACTTTCTCCGTTGTTAAACTGGAAGCCAATCAGAAGGCGAAAATTAAGCGTGAACGACAAGAACTTTATGGTAAAGGCCATCAAAAAGCCCAGTTACACGTCATCTGCGCTGTTGATTCTAACATTTTGTATTTTTGTGAAACCCATTCAGGATCTCAGTTTCGAGCTGTAACAGATGGGGACGTGAAGGTGAAACGACCACCCCCCTGTAGATCCATCCCCATCACTGTCTCCAAACCACCAGGAGTCAGAAGACGACCAGGCAGGCCCAGACTGCAGGACAAACGCTGGCCTGGGATCACGGGCAGGCCGGGTCATTACAGAAAGAGTAGCAGTCTTCTATCGTTTCCCAGCAGCAGCAGCAGCAGTGAGAGACTCAAGAGAGCCACTCGGAAAAGCTCCATCCTGAGAGCCACAGTAAGCAATTCTGTACAGAGACACAGTATTTTTCAAAGTTTAGGAAGACCACCTAGCACTAGAAAAACAAAGACTTGGTATTGGCAGATCGGCTAAACTACATGATTGCATGGTGATGACTTTTTAATTTGGGACAACTCTAGTCTGCAGCTAATCTTTGATGTTTTGATTTTGCCTTACTTTAGAGGAGAACTTACTGGTCGAACGAGGCCCAGTCACAAGACAGTGATGATAACGGCAGCACTCGGAGAACCAGACTTCGAGAGGTACACACACACAAACACAAGCATTCCCAATTTTTGGTACATTTAACACTTGTCTTCTCTTGCTGAGTAAGAAGCGACTTCATGTAAAGGTGATGTTCACGTGCTCTGACGTTTAGCCTGAAGAAGCGAGGACATTTTTCGCTGAACGTGGAGAATGTAAAAGAGAGTTTTCTTCTATTTCCTTCAAGCGATTGAGTGTCTGTGCTGCTTCTGTGGTTCAGTCTAAAGGTCGAGCGGTCAGCCGTCTGATGGAGAGTTTTGCAGCAGATGAGGGCTTCCACCTGGGTGAGGATAGCAGCTTCTCAGAGGAGGATGAGAGGAAGGTGTCTTCGAACAGCAGAAGTGTTCCAGGTAAATGGATGCCTGTAGTGATTTTACCACAGCTGACAGGTGTTGTCAGGCATGATGTGAAGTCTTCGGTGGTTATGTAAAACTGTATTTTGAGTTATTGCTTTTCATCTTGCAGCTCCTCCGAACTGTGTTCTGACCAAAGAGCTTCTGACAGATGGACTCAAAGTTCTGATTTCCAAAGAAGATGAACTTCTGTATGCTGCTCGTGTGCAACCCCTGGAGTCACCTGATGTGTAAGTGCACTGTATAATATACACACAAATGACCCTTTCCAAATATTTTTTATTTGAGTTTATTTGAAAGTTTTATTGTTTTTTTTGTTTTTTTCTTGTCAGACAGTAAAAAATGGCTGACAATTGTTATTAAATACAATTTATTTTGGTGTAATGTTTATTCATTTTGTAATGTACTTTTTTCTAAAAATTTCGAAATTGTTTTATTTATTTATTTATTTTTCGTATTTCCTTTAGAAATTTTAATGCTTAAAAATTTGACACAGTGCAAATCATGATTATGTGTGTACTGTGTATATTTATTATCTATATATTAATACACATACTTGTATGTATATATTTAAGAAACGTTTTTTATTGTATATATATATATATATATATATGAATACAAATATTTATACATGTAACTACATGTCAGTATTTTCAAAATATATGCTATTTATGTGTGTATTTATATTTACATAATATACACACATTGTGCAAAAAAAATCTTTTGGATGCGATTAATCACGATTAATCAATTGACGTGGCTAAAAATTAACGACAGCAACACTGTTTGTAAATGGCAGGTGAACATTCTGATGTATTACGGCTTAATAAACTCCTGTTGCTGTGTTTTGCACCAAGACACTTTGATTGATGTTACCCCAAATGGGATTATGCTCACTACCACAGCTAAATAAGCAGTGATTTTCACCCACTAGTTTCCCACAGTCTTTAGTTGGATGCAAAAGTCAGCCTGCATCACTTCCTGTAAAGCCCTCTGTTCAGCAGTAAAAGTGTTTCTGAAGAGAATCAGTCACAGCCAATGAAAGTGAGCTCTCCGTAGGAGACTGACACGGACGGCCAAGCATTACACACACCACTGAAAATAACTCCTTTGTACTTTCTGCTCTATCTCTCCAGCTACAGTATTGTTATCGACGGGGAGAGAGGAAACCGACCCAGAATCTACTCCCTGGAGCAACTCTTGCAGGAAGCTGTGAGTTTCCCACTTACAGCAAACAAACCTGCCTACGCTCTGAGCTTTGGCCTCCCAGGACCCACACACATCACCACATCCTCCAAAATCCCCTCTTCCATTAAAGAGCAGCACAGAACAATATCCTCTTTCCTGAGATCCCTATACACAATGCCATTTCCTAAAGTCCCTTTTCCAGCACACCTTTTGCCTCACTTTTCTTTAAACCACTTCAAGCTCTACCCTGTTCACACTTTCTCACCTATATCTATAAACATTAACACGCATGCTCTGCTTGACACTTTCCAATAATACATCTTTGGTGTTCCATTACTTTTAAATATTTGTAGGAAAGACATTTTATATAACATTCATACAAAAAAATGCCACATATAAAGTTTAATTGATGTCAAAAAATCCTGGTGCCTATATATTGTACGAAATAGCAAAGCAAAGAAACATGTTTTTCAATATAATTTGTAATAGTTTTTCATTATTATTATGAAGCATTATCTGTTTAGAAATAGCATTCATATAACATTAACAAAAAATATAGTTGAGAGCCTGAGATCAATGTTTTCAGAAATTGATGCATCTCTTTTTACTGTCCATTTCTAGATTTTTCATAGAAAGACCATCCTGTTACAATTGGTGAAGAGCATCTGTCAATATTTAGTGGCCAAAACACTATCACATCTACCTTTCTCTAGCCCCTTCTTTTTAATATGTGGCTCTAGTATCACTAGCAAAGCATTAAACTAAGCCACGACATCCTGAAGTTAACTTGAAGAATTGCCACTGCTCCTTAATAAGGAGGGGGGATTTCAAAAGTTCCTTTCTTTTTCTCTTTTTAAGAAGCGAGAAAACAACTAAATCATTCTCACTGCTTAAAGACTCCATTTAGTACTAGTTTTACTAGTTCTAGGTTTCTGCCTGTGATACATTTTTAGGATAACTAATACGAAAAAACGCACATGAAAATTCTGGACACACAGTCAAAGGATTTTAAATGCACTTTAAACAGTATCTTTAAAGTGCATTTAACTATAAATATTTGATCATCATTAACTCACAATCATTGCAAACCTATATGACTTTTCCTAACCATATAATCCTGCTTGAAAACAGTCATAGCCAATTATATGGGTTACTGGCAATAACGTGTAAAAAGTTGGGACTACGTGTCCCAAAAGCTGTCCTGTCTCATTTAGCTTCCATCTACAGTAGGTGTTTTTGAACACAAAGGATACATCTTCTGTGTGCACCCACTGGGAGGGATACCCTCCCTCAACCTTAGTTATACAGGTTCTAATAACATTACAGTTAATCTAAGCCAATGCACTGTAATTACACAGTGTAAACCGCAGTGCATTATTGGCACCTGTTCAGTTTTGCTTGTAACCCGTTTCCTTTGTGTGTTTGGAGAGATCAGTGATGTTGACTCACTTGTTTTCGACATTTAACATTCTTCAGAAGGATCACTGACACAAAACATTGACTTATGCTGCGTTTAAGTCCTCCTCGGTCGTTTGTACTTACGAGCTGACGAGTTGTTATTACGACTTTGTTCAAGTCACTTTGGTCAGAAAAAGATGGCCATTTAACTTTTCTACATAAAATTCGAAGATTTTTTTCAACTCTATATCCATAAAATATTGAATGAATCAATACTCATTAAGGTCATTAAGGTTTTTCTTTTATCTGTTTTTACGAAGGTGATGTATGTAAACTGAATATTTATATTTTCGCAATAACAACGACTTTGTGGTGGCGTTCATGTGCTTTCAACTCGTAAATATGATGTATACGACAAGACTTGAACGCACCATTAGTATAGGTCTTCATTTACAGTATGTATTATATTTTTTATACTGCATTTTCTTATGTTCTTTTGAATTTGTCTTACTCTTAGTCTTTCAGCAGTCAGTCTATACTGTGTATTTACGTATACCACAGATACAATTTTCCTATACATACAACATATGTTAATGCAATACAGTTTAATATTAGAAAATTTGACACAAACAACAAATAGCCCAAACTGAGCATTTAAATAGTAATTACTAATTTATGTTTAAATTTTCTGAGAGCATCAAATTATCCACTGTTAAGATGGTCAGCACAAAGGTGGTCATTATGAATTGCTTGCACCTAAACTTGCTAAAAAAAAAAAGTAAAACAATTTTATGGTTGGGTCTCCGTCTCTCTCTCTCTCTCTCTCTCTCTCCCTCTCACACATACACTTGTTATTCAGCTGTTTCATTGTGTAAACGGTCAACAGCAGCTGTCTCTAATTACACTGAACTTCCACTTTCCAGAGCGTTCCATTCCACCATGTACCTTTGACACCAATCTACGCGCACAACCTTCCAGCTTTCACATCCCATCAGTCAGAGAGCACTTGTTACCATAGCAACAGTAAATTAAAGAAACCTGAAAGGGGTTTGAGCTGAATGGGGGGATCTGGGTGCTCTGTTAGACAGAGAAACGCTGCAAACCTGCAATCACAGTCGATCCATTCACACACTCCTCATTATTACTCAGCAAGTTAGTGTTTACCGCACCTCCGCTTCCGTGGCTTTCAGCCCTAACATGCTGGCATGAGATAAATGCTACTTTCATAAGAGCTTTACTGATTGACTTCTGTGTGTGTGTGTGTGTGTGTGTGTGTCATTTATCATCCTTGGAGTCCAAAACCACTTTCACTGGCATTGCCTGACAGAAGTTTGTTCCTGTGTGTGTTAGGTACTGGATGTATGCCCTGACACTGAGGCTGTGCTAAAAGAAGGGACAAGAGTGTGTGCTTACTGGAGTGAGCGCTCACGTTGTCTTTACCCAGGATATGTGCGAAGGGGTAAGGCATATACATAGACTTCTAATCAAATAATCAGTTTGCTTCCAAAATATCACATATCAATCCAAGGGTTAAAGCACTACTGTAAAACCTTTCAGTAAAATTAACTAGTTCTGGTCATCTTCTAGGAGGCGATGAATCTAAACCTGGTGGGGTTATGGTGGAGTTTGATGATGGAGATAGAGGGTGGATTTCTCTCTCCAATATTCGCTTTCTTCCTCCTGGTTACCAAATCCAATGTAGGTATCAACTTTTTTATAGTTCTTCTACCTCACTTGACATTCTGATTAGCTCTGTTCTAAGCATCTTACCCTGCAGTGATTTGGGTGATGGTCCTCGAAAGGCATCTTAAATACAGGTTCAACCAGCAGAGACAACTAGTCAACTCCTCATGTCATTTGATATTAGCTAGCAATATTATACTAAATGCAAATCTGCAAAGTAGACAGAAATATGAGGTGAATTCTATAATCATGTTTCTTTAAATTTCTTTAGATTCAATCCAGTCTAGAGTAAATTGTTTGCTTGTTGCAATGGAATTGCCTTATCTGGAATTAATAAACATGATTTTAGCATAAGTAGATATCTGAGAAGCTGCCTTTTATTAAAAATGGTGCCTTACAATGCTGCCTATGGGTTGGTAGTTCACTAGAACTTGGTACTGAGCTTCTATCATTGATTCTTACTTCACGTATAGTTGACATGTATTGTAAATTTAAAAATTTAATTACACCACCTCTGGCCTTTCAGGTGCTGATTTGAGTCCTGGACACATCTCTGAGGGGCAGCTTGACAAAAATAGCTCCATGCATGAAAACAAGACTCTGAGTGAAAGGACAGCAAGAAAAGACAGATTCAAAACTCAAGAGAAGCCTGTCAGAAGACCAGGTAAGACCCAGTAGGCAACCTATCTAGACAGCTTTCCAAATGTGCTCTGATTCAAAAAATTGCTGTCTAAGAATATGAATCATGCTAAAGTTTATTGTAAACGTTTAACTTTTCTTTAAAGGGAGGCCTAAAGGTTCAGGGCTAAAGAAGTCTCTCTCAGACAGTGTAGCCAAGAGCTCAGCACCTGCTGTGACATGGCCATTATTGGCTGCACCCAGGAAGAGAATGCCTGTTAACTTTTTCCAACTGAATGGCTCAGCCTCGAAGAAGGCCTTGAAAGGCAGGGTGGTGGAAACATCTTCTCGACCTTCATCCTCAATGGCAGCACCAACCAAGGGCCTTTTTAGCAGTAGCTCCTTTGAGGTTGACTCCTTCAGCAGCATAGCTAATGGTTATTCAACCTTTGGAAGCCAGACATCTGGGATTTCACTGGAGGGCAAGAACAGTTCTTATGGTCAAAAGAAGAGGACTGAGGAGCCAGCACCACCTCGGGGTAAGAAAACCGAATTTCTAGTCAAACTGGACCATGAAGGAGTAACATCTCCAATAACTAAAAACAGTAAGGCTCTCCTGTTGCTGGGAGCCTCAGGATTTGGCTCCAATGGGGTGGGTGGTTTGCACAGGGCAGAGGCTTACTCACACCCAGTTCTGCTGGTCAAGGACAACAGGAAAGGACATGGCTCCCGAGCAGAGCTCCTACTAAAAGAAGCAGCAGTCCCGAGGAAGCCCTCACCATCATTGCGCATGAACGAGTATGGAGACATGAACCTTGGCTGCCACAGGGACTGCCACAGCTCTTACTCAGACATGGATGAGGAAGAGGAAGAAGTGGAAAGGAGGACAGGCCGTGCTGCACTTGCTTCTGCCTCGGGAGGTTTGAGAACAGCCGGCCGTTTTCTCTCACGCATCTCAGTCTCATCATCTTCCTCAGGTTCTTCCAGCTCTTCCAGCTCAGGCTCTCTGTCGAGTTCTAGTCTGTGCTCTTCTGAAAATGACTCATCTTACAGCTCGGAGGACGAGGAAAGCTCCACGCTGTTGCTCCAAAGCTGCTTGACCCCCCACCATTCTTTGCTCCAGACCCCTGATCCCCCTGTTGGACCCCCACGGCACTCCTTTGTGGCCAAAGCTGTGGCAGTGTCCAGTGCCAAAGGTGGGCATAGCAACCACAGTGCTAACAGCAAGCCACAGAAGAGGAAGGACTATCCCAGTTCACTATCCAAAACCTCTAAAGATCTGGTTAAGAGGCAAAGGCTTCTAACAGACCAGACCAAACCCAGAGTGTCACCCATCCTGCCATCTAGACAGCTGTGGAGGTGGTCAGGAAACCCCACGCAAGTGAGTCATTTTTAAAAAGACAATTGCTTTGTACATTTATTTAGTAATTGGTAATCTATTCGATCCCAGAGCCAGCTTCAACCACAGTTTAAACATTTTAATACTTAAAGCATTTCTCTGTAATCCTGTTATGCTATCCTATTGTGGTTAAACTAGGGATGCAGCAATACCATGTTTTTGGGGGGGGGGTTCTGAGTGCATGAATAGAGGCTTATGGTATAGTATTATCTTTTAAAGTTACCTTTCAATATAGTGCATCCCATCCAATGGTGTGAGCTTCTAACCAGTGACTACATTAAGTTGTTTAGTGGTTAGTTAAGGGTTAAACCACCCCAGGATGAATTAATCACTTAACCCCTATGACATTCTAAACCTTTAAAAGCTGTGTTCATCTTACATTTTATTCTGAGTTTTGGATTGGAATGACATTGGGGTAATCACTTTAATTATTGTGCAGATAAAAGCAGAACACAATTATCTTTTCACCTAAAACTTTACCTTTAAACCAAATAAATAACTGCATCTGCAAAAAATCTGAAGCTCTCTTTATCACATTAGCGCCGCGGACTGAAGGGAAAGGCCCGGAAGCTTTTCTACAAGGCCATAGTGCGTGGCAAGGACACGGTGCGAGTAGGAGACTGTGCTGTGTTCCTTTCTACTGGGCAGCCTCATCTGCCGTTAATCGGCCGCATTGAGAGTTTCTGGGAATCATGGCAGAGCAGCATGGTCGTGAAGGTCCAGTGGTTCTACCACCCTGAAGAAACAAAGCTAGGCAAGAGACATCGTGATGGCAAGGTAAGTATCCAAAATAAATGCAGGCCTGTAAGGACATTTAGACGTTAATGCTATAAATATTTAATCATAAATTAGCACCAAGGTGATAACTAATTAAAGCTAGAAGTGCTTTTCGATGTTTGTTCTTATGTCAAGTCAGGTGTTAGTTTTCACAGTTGCTATTGAAATGTTAATATTGTCAGAGATGTTAAAGAAAATTTAAATGATAACTTCTCATTGTTTCCAGCATGCTCTGTACCAGTCATGCCATGAGGATGAAAACGACGTCCAGACAATCTCTCATAAGTGTCAGGTGGTCACACGGGAGGAATATGAGCAATTGACCCACAACAGGAAGTCTGATGGGAGCTATCATGACCTGTACTACCTGGCCGGCACTTACGACCCCACCAGTGGCCAACTGCTCACTGCAGACGGGATGTCCATACTTTGTTAGCACTGGACTTGCATGCCTGCATATACTACTGAGTTGTCTTTGGTCCACGTCAGATATGTTGCACTGCAAATAAGAGGCTGGACTTTCTGACATGAGGAGCAGGAAGTAGACTACCACCCTCATACCTACAAACTCTACTCTGGGGAGATATGTGCATGCTCCTCCTAGCGATACCTTACAGTACAGTAGATGCAGTTTGTCCATGGTCCTCTTTGGAGGTTTTCTAATGGACATGGATCTAATTTTGTATGAACCGTTACCTGATCTTAGATCACCAAAGCAAAACTCTTGGTTTAGAGAACATGGCGGTTGTTTATGAAGACTTGAGCCATGTTGTAGGCAGTGGCGGTGTGGTGCGATCTCCGCACGTCACTTTCATGATTCCAGGGATATTTAAGTACATATAGATCTAAATATATATTAAGTTCATTTATGTATATATGGGGAAGTATTTCCTATCAAGCCATACACTTCAGTACCTCTTAACATGTCTTTTTATTCAGGTGTATATTGTACAGAACAGGTTGCTGGTGTGTGTGTTTTTTTTTGTTAGTTTTTTGTGTTTTCTTTGTTGTTGTCTATATGTAAATATTCGAAGCTATTTTATATAAGTGTAATGTACAGAGGCTTATCTTACCATGTTCTAATTGATTTATTTTTGTATAAGTGGGTGATACAGTAGTTGTTGATTTCTGTGAGAGGGTGAACTGAGGATGTATGCATTGCACTGCACACGGCCTGCTGATACAGTGAGAGAGTCCCTGCCCTGCTTTCTCTTTCAGGGAGAGGGGTTACACAGGGCACCATCCTTTTATTGGCTGCACTTTGGGCATTTGTTCCTCTAATGTCTTACTTCTTTTTTTTTTGGTTGCTTTGTTAGCAGACACAAAACACTTTAATGTTAAAAGGTTACTCCATCCCAAAACTAACATTTTGTCAGTAATCACTTGTCGTTCCAAATCCGTAAAATCTTTGTTCATCCTCAGAACATGTGGATGAGAACCGGGGGGCTTGTGACTGACCCATTGACTGCAAGGTGTCAGAAACGTATGAAAGATAATGTCAAAATAGTCCATCTGCCATCAGTGGTTCAAATCTGTATTTTATGAAGTGACGAGAATACTTTTTGTAGGCAAAAAAAAAAAACAATTCAACTATTTGTCTCATCTGTTTCTCTCCACATTACCGTATTCTTGTTGCTTCATAAAATACCACTGATGGCAAATGGACTATTTTGACAATATCTTTCATAATTTTCTGTCACAAGCCTCCCGGTTGTCATCCAAAATATCTGAAATTGTATTCCAAAGTTGCACAAAGCTGTTACGGTTCGAAATGACAAGTGATTTATGGCAAAACTTAAATTTTGGGGTAGAGTAACCATTTAAAACAAAGGGTAAAAAAGTATTGACACCTTAAAATGGTTTTACAGGTTTGACATTCAGTGGCTAAATCGAATCAGATTTTTTAAAAGTAAAATGGTGAAACTCAAAGAAATGTCCAGGTCATATTCCATAAAACCAGGACAAAATCACAACACCTGATTTGAGACCATTTAAACTGATGCATAGTGACATTAAACACAATGTCCTTCTCATTACCATAATACAGTAATGAAAATCAGAAGGTCTGCCTGGACTTAATTACTTTTTTTGTTCTTGGCCTAATTTGTGTGATTCACCTTAAATACTGGTATATAATACTAGAAGGAACTAAAAAAAGAATTCTGACATGTGTTATTACTGTATCTGATGCATTTTTCTGTTTCAAATGCATCCTGCACTGTATTTACATATTTCTTTGCTTTGATTTTACCGCATTTTTAAATTTAGCACCCATCAAAAGGAGTATTTCTATTAATGCACCTGATTCTTTATCTTAGTACTCCAGAGTCAGGATTGCTAGAACACTAGGCACAGCTGGAGTTCATAAAGAAGTTGGCGTACAGTCAGACTGTACTCCATGCGCTCATTTTTCACTGTGAGGGACAATCGCATTCATGCATGAAGGAGCATCCACTGTTTTGAAAGGCTCACACAATCATAGCATTCTTCTTTTGTGCCAAAAATAGTCATTTCTGATTATGCAATCTTCACTGTGTTGTACAAGTATTATGTTGTTGTTTTATCATTAGTGTTTATTTATTGACAGTGTTACTGTTTCGTTACAAAACCAATAGATCATGATGAAGATGTCTTATTTGCCGGGATCTATTTGACCCAGAAGTGTCGTACTAACATGCATACAGCTCGAGCTACAGTCAGACCTTCACCTCCTGTCACCCTATTAATAACAGCTTCGGCCCTGCAGGGGAAGTGACGTTGTTCACTGACCCTCTCTGTTTCCTGACCGTTCACCCCCATCCTTCCAGACAAACAAATGAACTTCTAGAGTCTCCCCAATGCCACATTTGGCCTTGTCATTTGCTTATTGCAGAGAGCCTGAAAGAAAAGCTTATGTGCTTGGAGTAGCACGCTTTTCTTATGCATGTATGTATACTGTGCACAATATCCATCTTTTCTGTACGTATAGAATACCTGGATGAGCTACTACATTGCCAAAATGTGCAGTATACATTCAGCTTGGAATTCTGTATCCCACAATGCAGTGCGCTCAACTTGACCTTTCAGTGTGACTATCGAACAAGAATCAGCTCTCTCTTTGCTGACTTATTATTTGTGAATTAGACATAAAACTGGATTTTTATTTTCAATGATTTTTGCAAACAGTATAAACAACGCAGCATTCAGAGAATTTTGAACATAGCCTGTGTTTATGACTTGTTCCCCATTAATAGTTTGACGTTGTATTTACAGTATGACTGATATGTAGGATTTGTTTAGATTTGTTTATTTAAAAAACTCCTCATGTAATCAGAGCAAGGTTTATATAAAAGGTCTGTGTGTTTGTGTGTGTGTGTGCCTTTTTGTACTCTGCCTTTACGTTTGACTGTTTTGACGCAAGAGGGCACTGGATAAAGTTGTGAATGTACTTAACATACGTTAAGCATGCTTATTATGTAAGGACCTGTCTGTATGTCACACAGCTCTAGCGGTTACACACAGATTCAGAGTTGCTGTTGGTTACAATCTCCTTTTAAATCAGGAGAAACTTAATTCGCGTTCCCAAATGAAGGTCAAAGGTGTTTTGTTGCGGAGGGAACAAGGGTATTCAGGTCAGCACGTCTGATATGTTACAAGAGCAGGTCACTTGTTCATGGCAAAGGTGCAATACTACTTTGGCTAAATATTTGAACGGCACTCAGCATTTCTAAGCTTTTTGCAAAGGCTGGTGGGTAACAGGAAGTGATAAGGAGGACGCAGGAACGTCTGTCCTATTAAGCAGCTTTCTTTAAATGCCGCAAGGCGTGTACTTAATATTCCGCTTGTCCGAGAATCTCTAAAATGAGATGTTATAACTTTGTTAACTGAAAAATTATGTATATCTTTATATGTTTATTTTGTTCCATTATATTTTTTTTTCTCTCTGTTTGCTTTGAAACATTGTAAAGATTGTACATGTGTAAAGTAAGGTTTGATTTTGGGGTAAACATTTTACAAACAAAAAAAATACTTTATGAGTATCGACTGTAAACGTGGTTTAGTATTACAATTTTTTTATAGAGGGCTTATGAATAAATATCACATAAAACAAATCTTTGGACTTTGATTTATTAAATAGTTTAAAAACAAAGTCGGTGGGTCGGTTTTAATTTCAAGTTTAGTTTAAAAGCTAGTTCACTGTCTTAATATAAAAGTGTGTGTGTGTGGTTCAGGGGGTTTAAAATGTCCCAAAAGTAATAGAAATGTTTGATCTTATGGGGATAATATATAGTAAAACAGCTTATAAATCATGCTAAATTATGTTTTTAAGTGCAGAATATTTTCTGTGAGGGTTGTGTTCATGGTTAATATACACACTGTAAAAAAAAAAATCTAAATTTACGGTAAAAAACTGGCAGCTTTGGTTGCCGGAATGTGACAGTAAAAAATACGGTAACAAGGTTTTACAGTTTTAAGTTAAATTTACATTTAAATTCTGTTATTTCATTTACAGATATAATGTTAATATACCAAGCTATTAAAGTACTAAAATCTGTAGCTTTGAAATGCACTGATAGGCACCAAGTCCAGGTGGAACCAAAGTCACATGATGAACCAAGCCCACAGCCATTTTTTACAGTGTAGTTTTCACAGTATGAGAATCTATGAAAGAGTGTATGAAAAGAGTATGTGTGGTCCAGGTATTTTCTACGTTGTGAGGATCTAAAATTTGAAATCTTTGACATTGATGGAGGGAAAATTGTCCCCACGAGGAAAACAGATAATAAATCATATTAAATTCATATAGATTTCTGTAAAGTATAGGTTTATTTCTATGCATCATAAAATCCCAATGTGTGTGTGTGTGTGTGTTCTTGGCAAAGCTGACCAGCTCTTCAACCACATCCAGAATGGTTAATCTTCTCCAGGTACTGTAGGTCTTGTCCAGAAAAAAAAAAGAAAGAAAAATAAAGTAAAGTTATACCAGAAGTAACATTTGCAGATCTGTTTAGTATCGGCTTATTGATATAATTAAGCAATGTAATTTTACAGAAAATTTGCTTAGCCTATTAGCTGTTAATAGTCCACAGTATATTAACTCTATTGCAAACAATAACAACCAGTGAAATATGTCATAGCAAGCACATTTCCCAACAAAGCATAACTCAATTTCATTAGGCAAATCCTATTAATAAAGTATTTAACCTTCTTTCGTCATAATGCAAGTTATTGCGTTATTAATGAAGCTATCAGTAGGTGTGGCAGGAAAGAGCTACTCACTGTGACAGGATTCCTTTCATCCAAATTCTTCTCCACAGGCATAACACAATTTACGACACCAACTTCATTTGACTTATCTATCACGACATATAGCAATACAAAACACAAACTGTTTAAATTTATGGCTTCATTAAATTCTTACTGTCACAAATTGATTTTCACATGTCTACTTCACATAGACAGGACGATTGATTGACAGTTGGGTGGGGCCATATTGATAGCAGATTTGTAATAGTTTTAAAAAGAAACGTATTTATTTATTTATTGAGTTGAAAATGTAAGTAAATAACAAAAAAAAGGTTGTTCTGCTTAGAAACATTATATTAATTACACACACACATAAACATTTTGATATACAGTATATTAAGCACATTTTACATAAGTATTTCTAAATATTGTCTTCAATTCAGCTTGTTACATGCAATCAGTAATATGCTAATGTGTAAGAAAACAGCCCAGTAGAAACTTTACTTAATATTTATCTTTACTGTCATAAAATCTGCAAAGTAAAGTTTGCTTCACTCTTTCACCAACTTTTTTTCACCAACCAAATTGTTTTCTCTGAATCTTTTCTTTTACTTTTTTTTAGACAAATGCCTGTCATACAATATATATATATATATATATATATATATACTTCTCAAAAAGTAAAGGGAACACTTAAACAACACAATGTACTGTAACTCCAAGGGTTCGTAAGAGGGCAACAACCCAGCAGCAGGACTGTTATCTCCACCTTTGTGCAAGGAGGAACAGGAGGAGCACTGCCAGAGCACTGCAAAATGGCAGCAAACCTCCATCAGGCCACAAATGTGCATGTGTCTGCTCAAACGGTCAGAAACAGACTCCATGAGGGTGGTATGGTGCTTACAGCCCAACACCATGCAGGACGTTTGGCATTTGCCAGAGAACACCAAGATTGGAAAATTCACCACTGGTGCCCTGTGCTCTTCACATATGAAAGTAGGTTCACACTGAGCACATGTGATAGAGTCTTGAGACACCGTGGAGAACGTTCTGCTGCCTGCAACATCCAGAATGACTGGTTTGGCAGTGGGTCAGTAATGGTGTGGGGTGGTATTTCTTTGAAGGGCCGCCCAGCCCTCCATGTGCTCACCAGAGGTAGCCTGACTCCCATTAGGTACCGAGATGAGATCCTCAGACCCCTTGTGAGACCATATGCTGGTGCGGTTGGCCTTGGGTTCCCCCTAATGCAAGACAATGCTAGACCTCATGTGGCTGGAGTGTGTCAGCAGTTCCTGCAAGATGAAGGCATTGATGCTATGGACTGGCCCACCCGTTCCCCAGACCTGAATTCAATTGAGCACATCTGGGACATCATGTCTCGCTCTATCCACCAACATCATGTTGCTACACAGACTGTCCAGGAGTTGACAGATGCTTTAGTCTAAGTCTGGGAGGAAATCCCTCAGAAGACCATCCGCCACCTCATCAGGAGCATGCCCAGGCATTGTAGGGAGGTCAAAGTTGGATCAGCCTGTAGTGTGTTTTTCCACTTTCATTTTGAGTGTCACTCCAAGTCCAGACCTTCATGGGTTAATACCTTTGATTTCCATTGATATTTTTTGTGTGATTTTGATGTCAGCACATTCAACTATGTAAAGAACAAAGTATTTAATAAGAATATTTTATTCAGATCTCCTAGGGCTCAGAGTCCGCCCCTCCCCTGGACAGCAAGCCAAACATGCTATACTATTCGTGAACTCATGAAATGATGTGCTTGCAGCAATTAAAGCACATCCTTAACTACGTTTTTAAAAATATAAATGTTCAATGTTTCCTATATTTCCACTAGGTTACACAGGGTTTATCAGCTCATCCTCTCCACCCTCTGGCCATACTGTTTGTGTTTTAGTTAATTATTTGACAGCAGCTGCCCTCCATTAGCTTTTTTACTGTGGTACTCAATCAGGGAACACAATTCAGGTCAGTAACCTTTTCTGAGTTGTGGAGGGTATGTTTGCAGGGCTGTAGGGTGTATGTATCCTTCCATAAATGTAATGGAAACAAAAAAAGTTGTAAAATTTAATTTAAAAAAAGGGGGGAAAAAATCTAATAATAATAATAAATGGCTCATTCTCATTCTTAACTCGTATCTAAAATTCAAGGAGATATTCTGAAAATGTTTCCTTCCTGCTATCTTTTTTTTTTTATGAAAAACTCGATGTAAAGCCCAAACAAATGGCAAAGACATAAAAGATCACATAAAAGATTTGTGAATAAGCAGCATTTCCATCCAGTGAGTCAAAGAGAACAAAACAGTCACTTCCTGCACAAGTCAATAACCACCTGAAGCAAATATATATAAAATAGAGTATTTTCTTTCTAAATTTGCCTTGTTTCTCATGTGATACTTCAACATTAAAAACAGCTGATGGTAACAACTATTGATATTGAAATATGGGTTTGGAATAAATGAAGGTGACAACAATATATGACAATATATGACAATATATGAATAATGACAACATTTTAGATTAACTGCTTATTTAAAATGTAATGCAAAAATCATATATAATATGTATGTTTCATAGAAGCCCTACTACTTTAACCTACTCTACTTTAACATTAGCTTTTACATTAACTTTCACTTTACAAAAGGCCTACACAACTTTTACATTTATTGAAAGTTTCTAATAGACCTTTTTATTTCTTCAAAAAAGCATCCAGCAACATACCTCACCCCTCTTCTTTTCAGGTGCATTGCCTGTTGTCTAGCAGAGAAATGCCATCCAGGGCAAATATCTGCACCTCATAAATGTCTCACCCTCTGTGTGACCCTGTTGGCTCCGTGTGTGCGGAGGGCTTCTGAGAGCTCAATGAGGTGCCACAAGACATGAACAGGACCAGTGCTCGACTAACACACTAACTCAACTTTAATGGGAATTTAATGATCTCTCTTGCTAGAGGACCTGTGCATATTACAGAGCTGGTGGAAAAACTGGAGCTATAAGTGCTGCTCTAGCATACGCTGTAGATCAGGCAAGAGTGCTGATTGTGACAGCTTTCAGCCTGCTGCTCCCCTCAGAAGTTTTTACAAGGTCATATAACGGAAATACATTTATTCTGCTATGTATGTACAGTAAAGTGTTACATTCATACTGTAAATAAAGGAAAAAAGGAAGGCCAATGGTTAACTGTGGTTTTTGGATTTAAAGTATTTTTAAATCGGAAATATACATGACTAAATTACAGTAAGACATGAATTATACATATTTTTCTTTTATTTATTTTTCACTATAATATAGATAGATAGATAGATAGAGAGATAGATGGAATAGAGGGTTTATCTATATAACTATATAGTTAATAATTAATGCAAAAATGTATTAGTGATTTTATACTATAAATACTGAAATGATTTATTTCCCTATTTGATTATATACTTTTTTTTAAAACGAAATTTAGCAAATATAGAAATATATATATATATATAAAATCTAACTGAAATGCTTAAACAAAAAAAACAAAAAACAAAGATAAGTTTTTTTCGAATTAGCTTCTCTTAATTCAATACATCATTATGAATAACGTAAAGACTTAAAATGATTAGCAACTCTTACGATTATTGTCATGCAGTTCTACTGTGTGTGTGTGTGTGTGTGTGTGAGAAGGAGAGAGAGAGAACATCAGGCAGGACTCCGATCTAGTTTGGTTAGTGTAATCCATGTCTCTTCTGCTGATTGCTTTAGACTTGTACTGTAGACATAGATTTGGTTTCAGCAACACTCACAGCTTTACACAAGATTATAGACTCTCCCGGCCGCATATGTTTCCTCTCTGTGTAAAGCAGTCACTTATACAGTGTCAACCCCGCAAGTCTCTGTTATTTCCACCTGTTATTGCCACTTAAATTTGTTATGTCTGGATTGAGACAGTTTAAAAACAGGCCAATAAATTTTGTCTCCGCATTTAAAGCCAGAGCACTCTGGATCTTGTTAGTCTTGCACTTAAAAGAAACTTTTGTTGAAAGTCACAGAGAAATGAAATGTTCAGAACACATAAACAAGAGCACTTACGGGGTGTCTGGCCATCCTGAAAAAGCTTTATGGCAATACTTGTGTGACATAATCCAAAATGTCAGTTTCATGGGTACAATGCTTTTATGAGCTCATATTAAATAATTTTTGTGATGTGCATAACTACCCATCAAGTCGATTTAAAAGCGCTTTTGAATGAGACCTTTGTTTGGCTGCTTGTTGATTAGGGAGTTCCTGTTTTCCGAGCATTACCTCCGACCCAGAGGCAGTGCTTGGAGTGGCCCCATGGGGGTGCCATGAGGCTCTGGAGCAGAAAGGATGACTGCACATCAGCGGTGAAGGTTATCATGGGAAATTAAAAAGCCAAGGTTGTCTGTGGGCTAATTCCAAATGCCATTTTGGAATTTGGAACATCCCTTTTAGGGGATGCTACTCATAAGGTTGTTCCAGACCAAGAATCCCTGCGTGAACTGTCATCTGCAAGGCCATTAACTAAGTGTACTTAAAAGACAATTGTTTTATTTGCCTCATTGTATCTACTGTGCTATCAAGATCATTTCAGATTCAAAATACATTGAAGGCTGTGTATAGGGTGTTCTAAATGTTCAACGATACAGTCTTCATGTGAGCAGACATACATCCCTATTATAGAAGGTCAAACACAGTGGATGAAGGAGTAGAAGTTTGAATTCATAAAAGGTTCTTTAAAGCCATCTATGGGTCCATTCTTTTGAGAACACAAAATGTTTTTTCTATGGCCTTACTACTGTAAACTCCCCCTTTATTTCTTATAGTATTCCAGGACAGTCTCACAATTAATTTGTACGTATTTTACAAGGTACGTATTTTAATTCGTATGATTTTGTACGATTTGTCTAAAACCCCAGCAACGGGTAGGTTTAGGGGCGGGCTTAACTGTAGGTCATTCGTACAAATTCACACGATTTAGCAACTCGTAAAAAACGTATGATTTAGCAAAAAGTTACATGAATTTGTACGAGTGAGGTTTTACAAATCTGTACGAATTAGCCACCTCGTAAAATATGTACGAATTGCCTTGAAATCAGCCTAATTATTCATGAAACAGCTGGCAAAAAGTACCTGGAAGATATACCTCCAGGAAGTGTGCGACTGACATTGTAAGTCACACGATAATGAGAACGTTATGAATGTAGTGCACCTACACACATTCATAACATGCAATTTAAAGGTCATGAAGTAAGTGCTTATTCAAAACATGCCTAAAAAGTGTAAGATTTTAGGAGCATACTGCTATAGGGGCTTGACTAGGCCCTGGGTTTTAGTATAGCTAATAGATGCTTATATTTCCATTGAGCATTCAAAATGCAGAACTATAGCAATGGGCCTATCATTTCTGACGTGCTGGATGCAGTAGACTAATCACAACAGACTGGGTCATGTGACCAGTCAGAGAAGAGTAGGCTCATGGAAAGGAAGGGTTTTATAGAGACTGAATCTTAAAACTGCTTCGTATGAATCATATCGCTAGAAAATTATGTGATATTAAACACATATTTACAGAAAATAAAAGTGTTTTTGACCTTGCATGCATGTAAACCAATTGTAGGGGACTCCCAAAACAATATTAGCAGCCTTAAAAATAGCATAATTTGGCACTTTAACAATGTTCCTACTACCTTCCTGGGCCTTAAACATGTTAGTTGCCTTGCTGACTATGGGAGGGTCAGAAAGCTCTCACATTCCATCAAAAATATCTTAATTTGTGTTATGAAAAAAAATGAAGGTCTTACAGGTTTGGAACGGTATTAGGGTGGGTGAGCAATTAATTAAAGCAAATTAATGATTGAATTAAAAACACACATTGTGCATAACCAAAATCAAACCTTAACCCTATAATAAGTACATGTTGTTAATTAATATTTTTTTTACACTTTTACAAGGAGCACATAAAGCACTTTTTTTTCCATAAAGGGTTAGTTCACTCAGAAATTAAAGTTCTGTCATTAACTACTCACCCTTGTGTCGTTCCAAACCCATTAGACCATTTTCAGAACACAAATTAAGATATTTTTGATGATATCAGAGAGCATGTACCATCTGTACCACATGTACCACACAGCAACATGTACCATCTGTCCCTCCATAGACAACAATACAACTGAAATGATCCCAGTTCCAGTGGTCCAGGTGTTTGTGGCTTCTGTTCAATAATTTTGGACTGTAAAAAATCCATATTTTTTCAATCATTTCCTGTATACCAGATATTTTGCCAAATGTAATACATTATACTGTATGTATTATACTGTAAATGGTCATATAGTGTGCACAGTGTACAATATATACAGTACTGTAGATATATTCCTACCAACCATAGTAAAAGAAGTAGTTAATTTGATTTAAGCACAGTTGATTAGTGTTTTGTGTAAATTAGTTTTTTAATTATTATTAATAAAGGCTTATTTATTCAGTTATTTCAATTGAGAGCTTAAAAAAGTCAATTAGAGCTTCTAAAGTTAGATTAATAAATACATCACATGACCGTCTAGAATCATCAATATTGTCTTTTGGTTGATTAAAATCTTGACCATCCAGTCATGCTGAGGTTGACTGGAGATGATGGAGATGGTCCTGACGTTCTTGGAGGTGTGTGTCGTGTTTACTCCACATCGAGCTGCAGCCTCCCAAAACCCAGCTGTATTTGCACAGCACTCTGCTGTATTTACTCAGGATTGCAGGGGTGTAAACAGCTCAGAGAGAGAGAAAGAGAGAGAGAGAGAGAGAGAGAGATAATAGCTTATTTAATTTAAATTATAATTTTATTATAATTATATAATTTATTATATAATCAGCAAATATCAGTCAATTATTTATTTAAAGACAAGTATTAAAATAAACAACATGATTAGAAATGACTGTGAAATAGAAATAATTGTGGATAGAAATTATTATTAATTATTGTTATTATTAAATATACTGAACTTACTAATTAGGTCTATGTTTTCAATAAGAAAATACAGATTTTAAGTGAAAATATTTAGTTGTTGTTGTTTTTTGACCACCTATTTGCTCAACTTTCACATTGAGGCAAAAAAAAACCCCAAAGCTTTAATTTGTCCACTATTTTCCAAAAAGATGTACAGTAAGATCTAAAAAATTGATATGTTGTGGTCTAAATCTAGTGGTCAGCTTGTATTGTTGAGATGGACTGCTCTAGCTATTAGCAGCAGGGAGTGTATGTGTGTGTTTGGATGTGTGTGAGCAGCTCTTGCTGAGTCAGTACAGCGAAGGAACCCGAGAGAAGGTCAGCAGGCCTCTGAGACAGAGCACCTGACATTAATCTCCACACAACATCCTCCAATACACTGTGTCTGCGTGCACCTGCCCTGGAGGTAAGCGTGACTTCACCAAGCACAAGATGTTCCTGGATCAACATCCTTGTTGATCCTGGAACAACATTCCAAGCAACCAATCAGAATTAAGGGATAATTTTTTTGGAAATATCTGTTTTAGGCTTATCATCAGGGTTAGGTGCTTCTACAGCCTTGTTAATCAGCTATTATTTCTCAAAGATTTTTGGCATATTTTTTTTTTTTTGGGTTGGGGTAAAAGATGTGATCCAGGATCATGTCTCACTTGGCAAAATCATGGCAACCCTGCACTGGAGTCGAGTTAATTTGTCAAATCGTAGAGTTCAAGGTTTTTGATGACTGCAGTGACAGTGGCTATTAGCAATGCAGTAGAAATAAACTTAATGCAAATGAGCAGCAAAGCTGTGACTACAGATGGGTGTACAGACATTGGAGCTGCAATATAACAAAGAGTGAAACATTTAAGGGGGTCTGAATACTTAAACGCTCACATATTTTTCTGAAATAAATAAAAAACATTCTACAACCAAGGCATCTGAAAAAGTCTCTGTTCAAGTATTTCTCTCACAGTAAAACCTCCATACTTACACCTACATTTTAGGGCATATAATGTAAAAAAAGCACAAAACTGGTTGATCATTCCACGGCATACCCTCCTATGTATAATGACTGATGACGTCATCATTGTCATGGTAACAGCAGATAAATGTCGCCACACAAGGGCCTTTTTAACATGCACACAGAGGCCTAATCACATTGGAGGAGTTCTGGAATTCATCCAAGCTATTATTCCTTCTATCCCTATGAATTCCATATCTTTAGTCGGCGCTCACAGAATCACTGCGAGCGATTGTGCCATGCAGCTCAGATACACCCACCACATCTGCTCAGTGAGAGCACTTAGATCTGCTCAATAGCTCATTGTGAGATGCTTCACCAATCCTTCCGCTTGTTTCTCCTCCCCCTTTCCTTAGCTCTAACTCTTGAACTTTTTTCATGTTTTAGTCCAATTTGCCCTGTTTTTGTGTCCAGGGTTAGAAATTAGCCTGAGCCCCGGGTCAAAAATGTCACAGAAAGTGACACAAACATCCCGAACATTTAAAAAACTGAGGCAGTGGATGATGACTGGTCAACTCCACATTGTTATATTCCACGATACAGTAACAGCTTTGACCTGTTCACCTTTATTCATTTAGTGCAGTGACTGTAGCAGTGACCCGCAGCTGTCAAAGAACTGCAGAGTCTTGTTGAATGTGGAAGTAGAATTAAGTGTGCTTCGATGGGGAAAAACCGAAGCAAACCCTCCCAACAACTCCAACACTTGAAACAACAATTACAGCAGCATTTTCTGTGGGCTGTATAATGTACACAAACAAAAGACTGTAATTATTTTAATTTGAACATGTTTCATGTATCAACAACTGGGTTTGACAAAGTATTTCACATAAATGGATGACATTCAGCGTGGTTTTGGGTTGTAGTCATTGGGCCAGATGCAATTTGTGACTGACTGTAATAGACATTGTCTTCTTGCACTGTTAAAGTCTTTACTAAATCAAAACAGTAACATTGCTTTCAATGATAGTGGACAAAGAAATAAGTTATATACATACATATAGTCACACTTTATTTTCAGGTTCGATCCTTGCTATTAACAAAACATGAATTATGACATCAATAAACTCTTAATTTGCTGCTTATTAATAGTTAGTGAGGGAGTTGTTAAGGTATTGGGTAGGATTATATTCACACATGAATTATGTTTTTATACATGTACTGTATATATATATATATATATATATATAGGACAACATGTCCTCCAACCAATACGCCCGAACACAGTGGGTACAGAAAGTATTCAGACCCCCTTAAAATTTTCACTCTTTGTAATATTGCAGCAATTTCTTAAAATAATTTCAGTTCATTTTTTGCACTTAAGGTTTCTAAGAGCACAGTGGCCTCCATAGTCCTTAAATGGAAGACGTTTGGGACGAGCAGATTCCTTCCTAGAGCTGGCCGTCCGGCCAAACAGAGCTATCAGGGGGGAAGAGCTCTGGTGAGAGAGGTAAAGTAGAACCCAAAGATCACTGTGGCTGAGCTCCAGAGATGCAGTCGGGAGATGGGAGAAAGTTGTAGAAAAGTCAACCATTACTGCAGCCCTTCACCAGTCGAGGCTTTATTGCAGAGTGGTCCGACGGAAGCCTCTCCTAAGTGCAAGACACATGAAAGCCTGCATGGAGTTTGCTAAAAAACACCTGAAGGGTGAGAAATAAGATTCTCTGGTCTGATGAGACCAAGATAAAACTTTTTGGCCTTAATTCTAAGCGTTATGTGTGGAGAAAACCAGGCACTGCTCATCTCCTGTCCAATACAGTCCCAGCAGTGAAGCATGGTGGTGGCAGCATCATGCTGTGGGGGTGTTTTTCAGCTGCAGGGA
>JAUMHI010000035.1:19267114-19291041 GCA_032359435.1 Enteromius unitaeniatus | reverse complement strand
AAAAATGTCAACAATTCTGTGTTTTTCTGTCAATATGGGGTGCTGTGTGTACATTAATGAGAAAAAAATAACTTAAATAACTTAAAGATAAATAATAATCTTAAAAATAACACAAACAGTGAAAAATGTAAGGGGGTTTCCGTACCCACCGTAGGTCGTTTGTACATAGCAGTGAAATATGACCCATCAGAGCATATACTATACTATACTATACTATACTATGCTGTACTATACTGACTCAGTGTTGGTGTAGTTCAGGTTGTAGAGTGATGCGTTCCATCTAAGTGAATAAAGGTAAAACTAGTACAAGTACTAAACATAACCCTGACAAGTTGTTGCCAGAAGTTTCCACAACAAATCAACCCTTGACACACGTGTAGTTTTAAAAACAGCCTTTTATATGATTACAAAAAAAGATATTGTCCATTGGTGAAAAAGTTTTGGGACAGCCATCAGTTTCCTCCGTCTGTGATAAATGATCTGTCACATTCTCTTTCTCGGTGTCTGTCTATCTCTCTCTTATTCGTTTTTCTCTGAGTAGATTAGTGGGGCAGCAGATGGGGTTACTGCCCAACTGAGACACACAGGTGGCTCATTCAGAGCTCTAATGAGTAAGAGAGTTTGGTGAGGACACACACGGACACGCACACACACACACACACACACACACACACACCACACAGGAAGTTCCGTGCAACAGCAGCCTCACACACAGACCACAGAATGAGCGATGCCCCTGCGGTGTGTTGGGTTTGGAAGGGTGAAGAGGAGAGCGCTGTGTTTCCATAAAACTGCTGCTCAGTGTGAAGTGTAAAATAGGGTCAGCTGTTGCCAAACCCAGAGTGCCGCCTGCCAAAATCACTAAACACGTCCAAACCACTTGTCTTCTACAGATCCCGAGCAACAATCACAACCTCAGCCTCTGACAGAGCTGCTGAGAAATCCATATTGTGGACTATCTTGGATCAATAAATCACACATATTTTTATTTGTTTGTTTTTGATTACTTTTTAGTAAGTGGTTACAAATTCAAATGTTTTGGAGAATGTCCTGCAGTTTTGACCCTGACATGAAATAATAGTCGTCAAATGTTGAGTGTCATATTGGATACTTTACTGCTAATACAGTATAATATAGTGAATTAAGTTTAAGGACACCTCAGTTAAGATTCACAGCAAAAAACAAACAAACAAAAAACATGAAGACCTGAAGGTGGATGTTTTTACAAATATATTAGCAAGCCTTTTACTTGCTATATAAAGGGCAGATGTAGAAGATCTTCTTTTCCAGCAAGGTTTTGATCGTGAAGCTTAGAGGCTTTTTCATATCAATTTGTGTAATTTGTGCATCAAATATGATACAGTAGACTTCCTGATTTAGCTCATTTAGGAGTCCTAGAGTACTGAAACAAAAAGGAAAATAACATACAGTATATAGTTTTTTCTTCAAATAATGCAAGTGTGATGAAAGATTCAATTGTTAGAAAATGAATGCATGTTTCTAGTACCTCCTTATGCCTCCATATGATTAAGAGCTGTATATTTCTTAGAAACAGCCCTCCTACTAGTTCAAAAATATGCGTTTAATTCTTGCATCAGGCAAAGTTCTGAATTACTGTGAATTAATGTACATCCATAAAATGGATCAAAATGATGTCCATAATTAATAAAATACTCAAATTCATACGAACATAAAATAACAATAAGACATGGCATTAAGAAAGACAATACTTCGCAATTCTTAAACCTAGTCAAATGGCAAAAGCTTGATTCGATTAATAGTCCATCGTACAAAACTGCTTGCTTGATGAGGATTTACATTACATATTACAATGTGAAATTCCCATACATCCCATTTAAAAGTAATGTTAGGATAAAAAAATATAAAAGTTTGTACTTTTTTCTAGTTGTTGTGTTGTGACGTTTTGTTAGTTATGTAAGTCAACACAGTCTCACGACCAATTCGAGGTAGCTAATTCATGCTAATTTGTATTAATTCATGCCTCGCACCTCAAACCGCCTTTCCACTGCACACAACTTTCGGACATGTCACTGAACTAATCATATGAGGCTGTACTAATTTGTATGAATTAGCACAAATTTGCCACCTTGTAATACGTTTGAATTGGTCGTGAAACTGTGTTGGTACGATTTAGCAAAAATTGTAGGAATTCGTTGTTGAGGTTGTACAAATTTGTATGTTGGTTAAGTATATTATTTTGACCAGTAAATATAGTCTGTAAAATCTGAATAGAAACAAACAGTGTTTTGCTAAACATTAGCACTTCTCAGCAAACAAGAGATATTTATTACATGTAATTACAATTTTTTTTTGATGTTCATAGTTTGAAAATGTAAAAAATAAAAAATACTTCCCATACTGAGTGCTCTTTCATTCACAAATAATATATATATTTTTTAGCACACACACACATTAGCTTGAGTTGAGAGGAGGAATGGAGCAGCTGTGGAGGTCTCCTCTCTGATTTACTGTGTACTTCTGAAGGACTTAATGACTACAGTGGCTGACAGCTCTTAACCCTTTGAGACTCTGAGGATAATGTAATGTGATCCGCCGTCCCCTTTTGGGCAGCTCACACACACATGCACATTTGTTAAATTGAGCCCTGACTTGCAGCACCTGTACGCTGTCTGAGGGCAGTGGAGGGAGAGATGAGGCCGACCGTAATGCCCTCTCACATTTCTCACACACACACACACACTGCCACCAACTGACCACTGCTACAACTGCACACCATCACAATTACAGTTAAAGGGACAGTTCCCCAAATTATCATCAATTACTTACTCTCATGTCATTCCAAATCTGGATGAATGTCCTTCTTCTGTTAAACATACAAGTACTCTTGGATTATTTTGGTTACACTTTTTTGTTAATCCAGTTAAGACATCCTACTAACTACAAGTAACTTTCCAACTATACATTAACTAGCTCTGTCAGAAATAAGTTGAATAAGTTGCTTATAGTCAGAAGAATCGTGTCTGTTGGGGGACCATCAGAATTAAGTGTTTAAAGATATTAAGCAGACAGTCTACTAATACTCTAATGACTGAGTTGACATGTAGTAGCTAACTTATAGTTAGTGGAATGTGTAAAGTTGACTATTGAAAAAACAAAGTGTGAGTAATTCCCATGAAATGAGAATGATCGAAATGATTTTAGGTTTCTGTAATGTATACGGAATTCAATATACATGGTTGAATGGCAAACCACTTGTTGCCACTCCTCAATCGCAATGTAAAGGGAAACATGATGAAAGGCGGCTGATGTCTTTCAGAGCTGACTGCATCTCAAAGGGCTTAACGCCTCAGCAGTGACCAATCAGAGAAGGTTATCTGGTCCTCACCCTGAGCTGAGCATGTTATTCTTTCTCAAGGGTCACGGGTCACACTTTCTGTTTGCACCTCCACGATGCTCATATCCTCTCGCTGTCGCTGTCTCTCATTCTCTCGATCTTCTCTTTTCGTGCACAGCTGCACAAACAGGAAGGGACTGAGTCAAACAATCGGCTCAAGGATTAAAAGTGCTCAGAACCAGTTTTTTGGTTCCACAAAGGTCGAAGTAAAAGGTTCTTTAAAGGTTCTTTAAATCGAACACAGTGTGAACAAACATTAATGGCACATTGTGACAAAACCCCTGATTAATATTATTGCATGTGATCCAGCAATGGAGTTAAGAAATATTCACACAATCACTCTTACCTAAAGAAATAAGCTTCATATTTCAACTTGTAGCTTGGTCCAATGATGTTAAACATGATTTTTATGTATTTTCACAAACTGAAGGACAAGTCAGTGTTATTTTCTATGGCAAGCTACGTCACAGATGCTTTTATGACAAATGATGGAAGTTGACTTCTAATTAACCCAAAAACGTTCCTTTAACTCAAAACTAGTAGTCTGTGGATTTTGTCCCCTGACTGGGCCCCTACTTGAATGCAATCAAAGACAGCTGGAATCATCTGTTAAATGGCTTTTATTGGAAAGACGATGGATCCCTAGAGCACATAAATTAGAATTACACTGGCTCTGGGAGAATGAAGCATATTCTGGTTCTGCCAATGCCAAACCATTGTGCCCAGCTGCCAGAAGGAAAGCCTGCCAAATACGTCTGTAAACCTCCAAGAGACAGACAGCCACAAAGACAGACATGAGAGCGGAATCAGCCATGGTGCTTTCTGGAACAAACGTGCACTATATTGACAAAAATCACATTCCTCTCCAACTCCATGGAGCCCTGAATTTACCTGAATAGCTGAAATCCACATTATTCTCAGTGGACCACAGTATCTAATGGCGCTTTTCCACTGCATAGTACGGTACGGTACAGTTCAGTACAGCTCACTTTTGCGGGGTTTTCCACTGGGAACAGTACCTGGTACCTGGTCCTTTTTTTTAGTACCACCTCAGCCGAGGTTCCAAGCCAGCCGAACCATTACTAAAACGTGACGTATAAACTCTGTTGGTCACTGATTGGCCAGAGAAAATCGTCATTACTGCGTCATTGCGAAGGATCGGACGCAACTTTTTTGTTTTTGAAACAAACTCCTTCATCTTGCTGTTAAAAACATCCACATGCCGAGAACACCATTCCGTCGATATGCTTACATGCAAATATAGCCAAAATCAGCAGCGTAGCCATTGTCTATATTTTATGTGTATTTGATTTCATCAGACAGGCTTGATTATAAATCAGGATATTAATCCAGATTAACATCTTGTAAAGTACCCATGTATTCTTTCTGTAGAAACACAGTTATCATAATGCTTAGCCCAATCTCACGGCAATTCATACATATTTTATGAGGCGGCTAATTTGTACAAATTTGTACGACCTAATTCAAATTCATAAAATTTTTGCTAAATTGTACATATTTTCTATGAATTTGTATGAACGACCTACACCTAATGCCGCCCCTAAACCTACCCCTCACTGAGGTTTTAGACAAATTGTATAAAGGTCGTATTCATTTGTATGAATTAGCCACCCCGTAGAATATGTACAAATTGGTCGTGAGACTATGCTGTAATACTCTCATTTCCATACAATACAATTTACATAATAATTCTGGAGCTTGTCCAAATAGAAATAATGGACAATAAGTTATAAGTTGATAATAAGAAATAAGGACAATAAGAAATAAGTTGATACAATGTCTATGTCAGTATATGTTTCAGAGCATTTTAAATCATGGCATGTCTACGCGCTTTCGTAGACATTTAGCCAATCAGCGTACACTTACATCACTGATAGTTCCTAGTAGTTTTTTAGACGCTACCCTGGCGTAGGAGCCAATATAGTTCCTCCAAACAAAGTACCTGAAACTCGTTCCTAGTTCCTCTGGTGTGAACGCCAAAAAGTTCCACAATTAGTTTGGATACTACAAAATGGTTTCTGTAGTGCGAAAGGTCCTTATTTATATAAATACACACACATTCAGTATATATTTAGAAAACATTTAAACATATTTACATGTTATATATTACGTAAACAAAGTAAAATGAGTGAACTATCCCTTTAAGAGTCTATAAAGAGATGTAGGCCCAACAGTAGAACACATAATACATAACAAGCACAATAAAAAAAGTCTTTCCTGCATGTTTACTGGTATATCAGACCTTTTTAACATTAATCCTTCCTTATTCACCCCACTTCACTCGCACACATTAATTTGACTTCATGACACTCGTTCAGGAACACTGGCCATGCGTTTGTCAGCAATTTCCTTTGGGTGCACATCAGAGCTCTGATCCTGGTTTCCATCTCCATGCTGTATAAAATTGCTCACAGTGTGACTAGCCTGCTGTATTTATCATCAAGTGTGTAAATCAATCGTTTTTTACCACCTCTGTGTGTGGGAACGCAGTAAAAGTCGTCACAGAGAGAAACACATCCGGTGCGGCCGGGTGGAATTTATAGTGCCTCGTTGGATTGTGGGAAGCATCTTGGACACCCGACTCCAGCAGAGACCTTGAAAAGGGGGCAAGGAAGAAAGTATCTGTTCTCTCTGTCTGCCTCCCACTTGTCTTTATCCGTTTCTACCTTTTCTCTATAATACAACTCATTTAGCATTGACCATTATGGGTCTCTAGGGTTGATTTCTAAGAGAAGTAACAGATTTTAAATTTTTATTATAAAAAGTTGTCATAAAACTTTTTTTTTAAACATTCCTTCATTTATTATTTTTGCTTTTCAGTTAGATTTTTTTTTATATATATATACTGTATATAAATATATTTTATTGGTTCACTTTTGTTCCAGATTAGACCAGATTTGTTATTTTAAAACAGAAATTCACATGGAAATATTACTATATTTTGGAAAAATAGTATACAATCAAATAGGAAAATGAATAATTTCGGTATTTATTGTGAAATCATTAATACATTATAACATCAGTTATGATCCTCCTTCGTGGCATCCTTTCTATATAAATCTTAATGGATTTACAAAAAACTAAAAAGCATGCTTGAGAATAACATTGACATAAATTGTCACATTTGAACTATATATATATATACATACATAAATTATATTTTATTTTGTTTACATAATATATTATTGTCCACTGTGTATATTTATTATGTAAACAGCACTAAATATTGTTTCATTGCGTATATGTATTTCATCATGAGGATAGATACAATTCTATATAATTAGCTAGATAAGTTAAATAATAATAATAATAATAATAATAATAATAATAAAACATTAAAATAGTATTTTAATTTAAACAAGTTTAAAATAAAACACACAATACATAATTTAATACATTATACATTATAACACATTGCAAAACAATCTTTTGTGCCCAGTGTTAGACATAGTTAGTAGACAAATGAAACTGTGTAAAAAAAAAAGTGTAAAATGTTTGTTTTAAGTGAGTCTAAAGGCAACATGGACAAAAAGGCTGATAGTTGGACAAAAAACAAATAGGAAAGGGGAAATTGGAGACTGGCATTATAGTCGGGTGAGCTTTGAACAGGTGACATTTACAGTGGCTTGTTCTAATGACTGCCGTGACTTTGTTTGCCAGAAGCACCTATTAGAAGACATGAAGCGTGACTCAGTACAGTGTGTGTGTGTGTGGATTCCCTGCAAACTTACACTGGATGTGGATTTTTCTGCAGCGCTATGATGAAGCAAATGTTGGTGCCCACTGGATGCATGCTGGATAATACGAGCAATTCTCTGGTCCAGTCCAGTCTGAGTGAGGCAGGAGGCACAATCTACACACATGCTGCTTTAACACATACTGTCTTTTAGAAGCACATAACAGTGTGCATTAGTCTTAACTTCATGATATGTAGCCCTCACAACTAGATCTACAGTCCCTTTTATTTCACACGTATATATTAGGGTAGGGGTCTCCAAACACTGGAGCAGGGTTGGAATTGAAGTCTGCAGAACAATAGCTCTCCAGGAGCTGGGTTGTTACATCCTATGAGCTGATATAGATGGATTTGTTCAAAAATTTGTTTTCGAAACAGAAAACTGTCAATGTAGGAAGTCACATGACAACTTGATTATGATTGTTATAAAGTTAGGGTGTTCAGTGTGATGATTCATTTCTTAAAGAACCAATGTAGTCCCATTTAGCAACTTGTTAGTAACCAGCTTCTTCAAAACAGATAAAAACTAGTGCCATCAAATGATTAATCGCAATTAATCACATCAAAAATACCATGTGTATTACAATATAATATGTAAAATTACTATGTATACAGTATATAAATACAAACACACACATGCATATATTTACTGTAATAAATACTGCATAAATATTTTTTAAATATATGTTAATATATGCATAACAAACATAGGATTTTGCTGAAGCACACATCTTCTTTGCTTTTACATCATTTGCATTCACTCCAAAAGGTTTGCCCCAAAAGCAAATGTATAAACATAAATCTATCATTATTTACATAATCTGAAAAGTCATTTCAAACAACAACAAAAAAAGGTATATATGAATTTTTAAAAGAATGCTCATAACAACAAGCTCCAGAAAAGATTTAGAAGCATCCTGTGCTATATTCCAATTGTGAATAAACGTCCCCTGCCCTTCTCATTCATTATAATAAATGAATGAGACTGAACAATGAACAATAAATGTGTCTGATCTCTAGCAGAGGAGAGGTGCACACTGGCCCTTTAAATGAGGCTTGCTGTGAGTTTGGCAGCCTAATGGATGCAAGTCTGTGGTGCTAATGGATGGCAACCTGAAAAATGGCCTTATCTGAAAGGTCCAGGACAGCTATAAATGAAACAGCTGCGCTATGCACATTTATCTGTGTCCTGGTCAAAGGAAGAACCTTAAAGAACCTATTTGCTGGCTATAGTTCTCTCTCACACACTCAGTGTCTGTGTTTCTAGAAAAGAGTGTATCTGTCTCTAACTAGGGTATTGAAAATATGTAGGTATTGATACCTTGCTATACGATTCATCTTACTGTATATCAGTGTAATGGCGAACAGATATAAAAAGGATCCCTCGCATGATCGTGACTTTTAACGCCTGAGTAAACAAATAAAAGTGTCATCTGATATAATTTCATCTGCCAGTGACATTTACAAGCGTTGCTACAGAAAGGGCTGTAACACAGCAGTAACTCAAAGCATGTGTCCCGACACAGGAGGCTGTTTTTCCCCTGTCAGCAGTTTGTCTGGATCACTTGATTAAGAGTCATTCATAAAGAGAAGGAAGAGGTCATAATGGAATCAAGAGTGCAAGAACTGTTTCCTTGATGTAATCAAAGACGGGACAGAAGAAGGATTGTTTTTGAAGGATTGTTTGCCATGTGATTCTTGTCACATTACACCAGTTAAAATTCATATTAGGTCTGTTGTAGGTTTATATATATATATATATATATATAGTATTATTTATTCTGTGTGTTTTGGGGGCTTTGTTTGTTCTAAAATATCTTATGTATGTTGCTAAATAAAAGCGTGCGTGACGCGTCTGTGACAAAGTCTACTGTTGAATGCTTTGCAGGCTGCACTGCCCCCTTCTGGTCATTAAAATAGCATAATACTTAAAAATAAAAAAACACTGCCATCTACTGGTCATTATGTTTAGTTCCTATCAAAAGGGCCATCAACATTTAACGTTTACTAATACAATTACTTTTTTTTTTTTTTTTAAATATAGTCATTTATAGGAAATACTATAGTGTTTTTGAACCATACATATAGTAAAGTACTTGAATTAATTTGTTGTGGTAATTCTATAGCTGCTGTGGTAATATAACAACTATAGTAATATACAAACTAATTGTTTTACCCAAGTTTTCTACAACTATAGGGTATATTAATACACTGCAGTTTAAAGCTAAAGTATACAACAGTATTTATTACAGTTCACTATAGTTGATACTACATGCTGTAGCATTCATCAACAAAGTGTTGTAAATAATATATACAATATATATTACTATAATATGGTTGAAAAACACTATAATAACCTGTAATTTAACAACCTGAATGTACATTAGGCTCAAATATACACTGACCTTCTACGCTGACCATTAAATGAAATCCATACATTTCAGTGTATATTTGAGCCTAATGTAAATTCAGGTTATTAAATTACAGGTTACTATAGTGTTTTTTTTTTACCATACTATAGTAAAGTGTGCTATACTGTATAGTTAATGAATATATATCTTTTTTAAATTCACTTTAAACACATTTCTTACAAATATACACCTGTATACAAATGTATAATTGAACACTTGCCTTGTAAACAGTCAGCTTAAGGTGAAAAGTTGAAAGCATTCTTTATTTTAATAGAATGGAAGTAGATTTGGATTACAAAACTGAGGTGACATGCAAATACAAAAAAACAAACAAACAAAAAAAAAAAAACAAGACACTTCAGGAAGAAAGCAAGAAGGTGTGTTTAGGTTTGCTCAGAATCAATTCTAAGCATGGTTGTCTGGAGTAACACTGACACTGTCAGTATGTGATTCCACCACCTGAAGAGAAGGTTTTGAGACGAGCTTGCTCTGCTGGTTTTTATTGTGCAGTTGTGAGATGGTCCTGACTTGCCATATACAGGCTTGAAGATTCTAAATGATGGACAATGAGGCCTGAATAGATCTTTAAGAGATACTGCACAGATACAGAAGAAGGGAAAGAGGATCTGTAACATGATCTATGGTAATGGTAAATAGTAATATAATGGTAAATACAGTATTACTAGAAGCTGGATGCCAGTAAATTACTGTATATTTAAATTTATGTTATTTACGGGCAAAAGTTTGTTCAAAGATAAATGAACATTAAACATTAAAAAGTCTTTATCTTTACAAAATAAAATAACAGCCTCATGCAATATCAGAAAAAAACGGAAAAACGTTGATTTTAATTTTTTTAAATAGTTTTATTCTGTAAAGATAAAGTCTTTTTAATGTTTAATTAAAAACTTCTTAACTGTTGCCAATAAATTTGATAAATATACATTTACAGTAAGTTACTGGTAATCAGCTGCATAATTACAGTAAATCTTTTTACAGTGTACACCAAGTTACTTTTACAGTTTTTTTTCAACTCCTGACACGCATTTTCTAAACTAAGCCTATTTTTTTCAAAACGTTACACAAACCCAAGAATTATAAACACAAAATGCAAAATGCCTCACATCTCTTGCTAAATGAAGCACTGCATTCAAAATATCACAAACCCAATATACTTATACATGTGTGTGTGTTAGGTGAACTTTCTGCGGTGGACACACAGCATTTTCTGGTGGTGAAGCACATCTTTCCTCATCTTTTCTTGGACTCTATTTATGGTCACTGGTCATTTGCAGTCATTGTTTTCCATAATCTAATCCTTGGGATCAGAAAGGGGTGATTTGAATGCCCAATTGAAGAGTTTTAGACACAATGCCACAGGTGGCTTTCTGCATTTTCATATAACTCATCCTATAATCACTGAGTACAGAGTTTTGATTTTCTTTCTCCACATGAGTCCAGAAGTTCAGCAGAGGGCACCGGCTGTCATCACTACAGTTAAACAGACATGGTTACAATTAACTGTTGTCCTACAGAAAAGTGCTGCTTGAAGATTCCACTTCTGTAAAGAAAACCAAAAAATGTCCTTTTGGATTCCACAGACCAAATGAAGGCACAAAAGACATGATGCGGTGTAAATAAAAGACAGAATTTCATAGGTTACAGTGGGTAAATTCAAGAGAGCACACTGAAAGAAACACTTTTTTTTTCAAGCTAGTTCTGAATTTCCATGAAGTTTAGACCAGAAAGCTCCATGCAAATATGGAATTTGTACAACCATAAAAACTGGTCAGAAAAGCATGAAAATAGCCTTTTGCCATTTTGAACACATGCACTTTTGGAAGTTACACGTTTCAGTAAAAGCAGAAAAGCAATTTGTCTTTTAGTGTTTTTTTTTCGTTTTTTTGTGTAAAAGGTGTGAATGGTGTGACACTACGTCCAGGCAGGCCAATACTTTTGAGCCGAGGTGGAAGACTGCAGGACGTTAGCTCTTTCAGGAGTAGGGTTGGAGAGCCCTGGGATATAAGTTAAATGACTTTTTTCTACATATTTAAGAGTCCTGTGTAGATATGTAATCGGATTTCATTCTGCATTTTACATTTTCTTTAAAATCTTTTTTGAGCTTCCCATAGCGAATAACACTAAAATAGGTCATATGGCCTATACTTGACCTGATTGCCTTGCATTATGACCATTGTACACTCTTAAAGGGATAGTTCACTTTCTGTTAATTTACATACCCCCAGGCCATCCAAGGTGTACACTGAACATTATTTACAACATTATTATCTGTAACCCAGAGCCTCAGACAAACAGTCCAGAGTGCTGTTCGGTTCACAAACTAATAATTTTTTTGAACACAAGAGAAGCTTGACATGTACCGTCAACTATATTTACAGGTATTTTTTGTAAGAATTTTGATATAGCAACTATTGTTGTCATCAAGTATGTATTATCATGCAGTGTAACAGACTAATTTGTACAGCTAAAATAACTGGAAGTGAATGACCAGAAGCTTCACACATTCAAGTTACTAATAGCCACACCTGTTGCTACATGCAAAAATGCAGCTCATAATTATTCATAATTCATCATCAAAAATTGGTTAAAAAGCACAACTCTTCCATCTATGTTTGAACCTCTACCTCTAATTTTCCTGTAGCCAGTTTGTATTTTTTGCATGCAATTTGGTGTGATTTTTGGCAGATATGAACAGAAGACAGCATGAACACAATATTATTTTTTGCCCTATTCATGAAAAAGTGATTCTGCTGCCATAAAGTGCATGTATACAAACAAATTCTGCAAAAAGATCAACAAAGATAGGCCATATAAGTATATAAATATTTCATATAGTAGTTTGAAAGATGATTTTTAGCACTGTGTAACCTGTGGATTACCCTAGATCAGTCTGTTAATGATTTACATATACATTAAAGGCTTACTCCACCCCAAAATGAAAATTTTGTCACTGATATTGAAAATATAAAACCCCTGGTACACAAAAAATATTTATTAATTCATTCTCTTTTTTTGTATACCCATAAAAGCATGCCTTCATTGTTTGATCATCTCTAATTTTTGTAAAACTGATTCTTACATGATCTATTTTTATCAGAATTGGCATTGGCAATTGGAATTGCCATTGTTTTTACTTACTACATGTTACATGTACTTATGATGATAATTTCTTTCTTATTTTGACCTGCATTTTGTTAATCCATTTTGCTTTTCAAGTATAAATGTATCTTATTTTAACTATATTTGGATTTACAAACAAGTATAAGGAAGTGTAAGGAACTGTAAGGAAAAGCAGTTTTGCAGTGCAATCTCAGTCTTGCTGTACCTGTCCATTGGTGCAGAGTGAGAAGACCGGCAAAGGGTTTTCAGTTCATTCTCTGAAAACAGAGGGGCTGATGTTGGAGCGGAGAAAATGGTTAGAGTGCAAACATGGTGAGAGGCTTTATGCAAATGAAATGCAAACATTCTGGACAGGCGGCAATCGGTCTGAGGTGCGTGCAGTGTGGTCTACCATATGTTAAAATATTTGTGGATATAGTGATTATATCACATTGATATTGCTACATTTAAATCTGATTTCAAATGCAGTTTGCACGCTTTCATTTGGCTGGGTTAACAAAAGTGAATACTCCAGTTATCTAGATATAAAGTTTTCCCAATACAGACCTCTTATTTCCCATCAGAAAGCTCAGACAGTCTACAGACCTTACATTCACACTGTTGAAATACAAGCAGGAGACTGAAGGACTATATAGCAGTGAATCATGAAATCATGTAATAATATGGTTTCACACAAATGTGGGAAATAGCTAAACATAAAGTCTTGTGTCAGTATTGTTGGTACAGGTCTGGCAAGAAAAAAATATCATAGGATGCAAATTTGTTGCATATTTGTAAACTTGTAGTGTATGATCAGTAATACCCTTATAAGGATACAGATCGGCAGGTGCTGTATGAGAGACCATACGTCATGATCATCTGAACCTGAGCTACTGGCTAAAGAATACACATTTGACTGGGAAATATGGAAGGTCAAATAAGCAGTGTTTAAAAAAACTCCTCAAAGAATGTGACACTACCATATAAAAACAAGAAGTAAACAACAAGTGTCCTAAAGCATATCGATATTTATAACATTTATAACAATTTATAACAAGCTGGGGACAAAGTGGGGAAAGGTGGTGGTTGGGTTGGGACTGAAAACTAGGAGAGAGGGAGGGAAAGAGAGAGAGATTTGCCAGAGGACAAAAGGGAGGAGTCAGAGACGTGACGTGAATGAGGTCAGAAGCTTCTTGGATTGAGGTGCTGTGCCCTGCTGAGTTTAATCCAGGCTGATTAGGAAGCAGCAGGCAGTCACCTGTGAGAATCCAGAGAAGAAGCCAAATGTAACCTAGTGCAGCCTGGGACTGCTGCTCAAACTAAAAAGGAAACTCACAAGGACAAGGACAGCCTTAATCTGTAGTTGAGACGAGACAAGGGAAGAAACAGGCAAGAAACTTAAAGTGCAGAGCAGGGAAGAAGCTTTAAATGACCTTTTGATAGCCTCAGAGGAGAGTCAAGGGCATATTGTCATCTTTTTAGAATTTTTAATCTGCAACACAAAACAACTAAAGCAACTGGTCAGGATGTCAACGAATGGAATAAGTAAGGCTCTAAAGCTCCAGTTTGGACTCATTAATTACGAAAATCGTTACCTCACGGCAGAGGCATTTGGGTTCAAGGTAAATGCATCTGGAACTAGCATGAAGAAGAAACAGATCTGGACCCTGGAGCAAGACCAGGACAGCCAGGTGGTTTTCTTGCGCAGTCATCTCGGACGTTATCTGGCCACAGATAAAGATGGCAAGGTGAGCTGTGAGGAGGAAGTGCCAAACACATCCTGCCGTTTCTTGCTTGTGACGCAGCCAGATGGACGCTGGGCCTTACAGTCTGAGCCATATTCACGTTATTTTGGAGGTTCTGCAGAATATCTGTCCTGTTTTGCCCAGACCATTGGAGAAACTGAACAATGGGCCATGCATCTTGCCCTTCATCCACAGGCCAACCTGCTAAGCGTATCCCGTAAGCGCTACGCACGCTTATCCACCAGAGATGACGAGCTCTGTATGGACAGCGACATCCCCTGGGGCGTTGACTCCCTGATTACTTTGGTCTATCTGGATGGCAAGTACAGTCTGAAGACCTGTGACAATCGCTTTCTCTGCAATGATGGTAAACTGGTTATGGATCACGGGCCTAACAATAGTTTTACCCTGGAACTCAAGTCTGGCAAGCTGGCCTTCAAGGACTCTGAGGGCAAGTTTCTCTCACCAACGGGCCCTACAGGCACTCTGAAGTCCGGCCGCTGTTCAAGGCCTGGAAAAGATGAGCTGTTTGAGCTGGAAGAGAGCCACCCACAAGTTGTTTTCCAGGCAGCCAACAAAAGATATGTGTCTATTCGTCAAGGTAATCAATGATTGTGCATTTGTTGTTTAATAGTCATTGTTATCCAGCTCTGTTCCTGGAGCCCCCCTGACAGTTTTTGCATGTTTCCTTTGTCTGAACACACCAATTTCACATCTCAGAGTGTCTACCAACAACCTGTAGACCTGAATCAAGAGTGTTTGATTAAGAAGACAACGCTTGATTGAGGAGTAACATGTGTGGTGTTGTGTACCTCCTGGAACGTGGTTGGGAACCACCCAGTGGCTTCCAGCTGCGCTCCTTGAGATCTACCTACCTGCAGAGTTCAGTTTAAAACCTGCTCAAACACACTTGACTTTAATAAACCAATGCTTTTGACAATCCTATTTAGCGGGTTCAAATGTGTTTGACCAAGGTTGAGTTTGTGGAAAGATAGATCTTCTTGAATAGGATTGAACCTATTGAACTAACCATGAACTAACAACAAATTAAACCAACAAACAACAAAAAACATGGCTACATATAGGTAAACCATGGTAACCATAAATTAGCCATTCTTTTGCTAAAGATACCATAGTTTAACCATGGTATTTGTAGTAAAACTGGTTATAAAAATGGTAAAAGCTGCACTTTTCTACAATAAAACAGTATTTTTTTCATTAGTCTAAAACAATGTGTGGGTCATCAGCAGCATGGCTGAATGTGACAAAAATGTATTCTTGAGATGGTCCATCTATATTTGTAAGATTTAGTTTATTCCTCCAAAATGTAGTTGTCACTGTTGTTTGCTTTTTATGTAAGTTTAATGCAGGCAAACACACTCATCATAAAACATGCATGAACTTCTGGAGATACTGCAGTAATTTCCTGAATGATGCATGTATGCATTTCAGAATCTCAGAAAAGTGTGAACATTTGCTAACTGTGGGTGCATGGGCATCCAGTAACACCATTAAATCCTCTGTGTGAAGCAACCAAATTAATGGGATTTGTCATATCCACTGTGAGTCCAGTTCAGATTAAAGCAACCACAAGTGATTTGCACGTTTTGCATATTCTTCAGGAAAGTGAGCTGATCTTCAGAAAGAAATTAGTGAAGTGAAGCAGATCAATAAAACAATAATTCATTGAGAGGGATCAGACTAAGGAAGCTAACCATATTCTTGGAATATACTGTATCTTAGAGGTGTCCAATCCTGTTCATGGGGCAGTAGAGAATTACAGACAAGTGTGTTGAATCAGGTTTGGAAGAGAACTCTGCAGGACCTTCTCTGGAGCTGTTATGGTCATATTCATTGTAATTGCATGGGAAAAAAAGCAACAGTAACACTTTAGTGTATGGATCAATTATCACTATTAACTAGTTGCTTATTAGCATGCCTATTATTAGCATGCTGGCTGTTTATTAGTTTATTAGTAATAACAATCTTAAACTAAAGTGTGTCCAGTACAGCTAATAGCTCTCTACAGAGAGATTAGTTAAACATACAAAAAAAAAAGGTCTTTAGAATGACTACAGGTAAGTGTATTGGAGCTGAACTCTGCAGCATGTTGGCACTCCAGGACCAGGACTAGAACTGGACCCTGTATTGTATGTGCTAATAGAGTTTGTTGGTAGTCATAGAATAGCATAGAATGCACCTATTGAATCCATTGCCGCTTTTCAGACTGTTTCAAAATCAAGAGCAAGACATCTGTCTCTTAGAGTCATTGTAGACAAATAGGAGTCTGACATTTGATACAGACTGGAAAAAGACAAGCCTTGAACATATCTTTTAGCCATTATGATGACTGCCTTTCAATCTCATAGACAAATATTTGCAAGCTTTTAGCTGCTTTATAATGTAGAAGAATAGATCATCAAATTACTAACAATAATGAATACCAAACAATGTAAATGGTTTTCCACAGCTTGGCCATAGACACTTGAGATACTGCATTACGTATGTAAACAACATTGAAATTGTTAAAGGCTGCATCTGTTTGGCCAAGGCTGAATGTTTCTTGCACCACTTGATTATACGGCCGCCTTATTCATTTGCTTTGCACCACTGTAGGAATTATAGCAGCAGGCTGCTGGGGTGAGTGTTAGGGATTACTCCAGTAAAAGGCTTAAGGGACAGTCAAGGGATATTTCTGAAACATCTCATCTGAATCTCAACCCACATAATCTGGCCGCTTTGACTAGTTAGTATAGACATTATTTAGACCACAGGTTTAGAGACAGTGACAGAGATAAACCGGGTGATTACTGGTTTACTGAGACTCAGACACATTGTAAAAAAGAGCAATAAGAGGCAATTTCCAATAAAAGCTGCTGTCGTATTGGCAAAAACACTATTAATGAAATAGTGCAGGCAAAAATGCTTGTTTTTTGAAAGGCAATGAATAGGAGGTCAAGATTGTCAGGGTGAGTGTTATTACAAGATGAAGTACAAGATGTTCCTGGATCAACTTTCCAATCAACCAATCAGATATGAGGGACACTTTTTCAGAAAATATTTGTTTTAGGCTTATGATCAGGGTTGGGTGCTTCTACACCCTTGCAAGACCAGGAAAGGATTATTTAGCCAGCTTTAAATCACATCTAAAGTCACATATCAGCTATCATTTCCCACTGATTTTAGGAAGACATTTTGGGCAGGGTTAGGTTTAGGGGTAGGGATTGGGATAAGTCTATATTTTCGGACTGTAATGTTGATCCAGGATCATATATTGGCAAAATCACGACGGTCATACAATCAGCTGTCAGTTTGGCGGCAAAGTTTCATCAACCCAACATTTTGTAATGAAAACGGTCATCAGCCACTGAGAAGCCATGAATATGTCTTTGTTTCCAGGTGTTAGTATCTCAGCTAATCAGGATGATGAAACAGACATGGAGACATTTCAGATGGAGATTGACAAAGACACTAAGAAGTGTATGTTCAGAACTTATGGCGGAAATTACTGGACACTGGTTACTCACGGAGGGATTCTGTCCACAGCCACTGAAGCGTAAGTGTTTACATTATTACAAATTACAGTACTCGTGATGCATTTCATTAATTAATGTTAATGTAAATATGTAAACATCTTAATTGTGTGTTCTTGTAACTAACAGAGAAGAAAGCACCATGTTTGACATCGAATGGCTGGGCAGGCGAGTTGCTTTGAGGGCAAACAACGGAAAATATGTCTGCACAAAGAAAAATGGGCAGCTTGCTGCTGTGAGCGATTCTTTGGGTGAGTGCAAAGTTATTTTCTGACTTTTATCACGTTATTACTGACCTGTCACTACTGAATACCCACTTAACATGAGTCTGATAAATCCTTGCATGTGTTCGGCAGGGGAGGATGAGCAGTTTGTGCTAAAGCTGATTAATCGTCCAATTCTGGTCTTGCGTGGGGAGAACGGCTTTGTGTGTCACCACAAAACCTCCAATACACTGGACTGCAGCCGCTCGGTTTATGACATCTTCTCTTTGCTTTTCAGCGATGGCGCATACCAAATAAAAAGTGAGTCATATTGCTATTGAGTCACATTGATATTGCAGTGCATTGTGAAAGTATTCATATTCCTTTGAAATTTTGTTATAAATTATTTATTTCCTCATACCAGTCTACACTCCATATTGACATAACTTTATTAAGTTATAAAAAATTATAATAATTACATTGCAAGTATTCATACCCTTAACTAATATTAAGCTGGAGCACCTTTACAGTCTCAAGTCTTTTTTTGTTTGGTGACAAGCTTTTCTCATCAGCGTTTGTCAATTATCTTCCATTCTTCTCCTCATCTCTTCCCCTCTGAAGCTCTGTCAGGTTAGATGGGGGCAGATGCACTTTTTCCAGGTTTCTCAAGAATATTTGAATAGTTTAAATTTAATTTAAATTTACTCAAAGACATTCACAGTTGTCTATAAGCCACTCTAAATGTGTTCTTAGATTTATTGCCCTGTTGAAAGGTGAACCCTCTGCCCAGTCAGAGGTTCTGAATGCTATGTAATATGAAAATGTGTTTTTTTTCCTACCACAGATGGAAATGAAAAGTTTTGGTACGTCTCCAGCAGTGGTCTGGTCTGCACAGATGGAGACAAACCTGAGGAGTTCTTCTTTGAGTTTACAGAGTATGGACGGGTTGGCATCAAGGGTCAAAATGGCAAGTACCTGCGTGGAGACCAGGGAGGCACACTTATGGGCGACGGGCTCAGTGTGGAGGCCTCATCTCTGTGGGAGCACTGAATGCTGTACCAGAGACACAAATACAGACTCACAGAGTTACAAGAAGTTCTCCTCCTAACACCTGTTCAACTAATGACTTTCCAGCAACATGCTCTTAATTGAATTTCTTTCTTTACTGTTTTTTGTTGTTGTTGTTGTTTTTGTGAGTATGTGGAATATCTGTGGTTTATTTGTTTCTAATACTGTAGATAATATAAGTATCATCACTTTGCTTTCTAGGATACAATACAAATTTTACATTACTCTGCCAGTTTTAAAGACAAATACAACAAGAGTTGGTTATTGAGGCTGTTATGCTGTTCTGTTGAAAGGAGCACTACTTGAAGGTTCTTAGCATGTTATAAAATTAATGGTATGTTTGACAAATATATTTGTCAGAGGCCTACAGCAGCAAGAGAAAATCTAGACTCCATGGTGCATTGGTTGAGTGGTCCTGCTCTATAATAAAACACCTTCATTTGTTAAGTACCAACACTACAAAAAACCTTTGGTCATGTCAGCCACAGACACTTTTAAATGCATGAACTTCTAACTTATAGGTTGTCAAATATTTAGCAAGGTTTCTACTATGGTGAATGTTTTAGGTGTGTTTCTTTGGGTTTACTTTTGCATCTGTCAAGAGTTATTAAACTGATGATTACAAAAATACTTTGTCTTAATGTATTAACTAATTATTTATTTTGACAATAACAATTACATAAATGGTCCCACTTTATATTAATTGGCCTTAACTTTTACATCAAAACACTTTTGCTGCTGTTGAGGTTGGACACGTGTAAGATTAGAGACTAGAGAGGTTAGGTGATATGATAAAGGGTGGGTTAAAGTGTAAAGGATGGGTTAAGAGTTTAATTATAAATGTAATTACAGAAATTTATTACAGATGTAATTACATGCAGGTATTTTTTGATGAATACAAAACTTTATACAAGTGCAATTACTTTACTTAAGTACAATTTAAAAAACATGTATGTACACAATAAGTGCATTGTATCAAATATTAACTCATGGCCACTTAATATAAATCAATACCGTATAAATAAATCAGATTTCCCAGTAAATTAATTCCTATGAAAAATACAAATCAGATGGTAATGGAATTAAAAAGAGATCAGCCTCTAAACAGTCTGCAGGCTAAAGAGCAGTGGAGTGGGTTTTTAGACATGCATTGCCATTAGTTCATTTTTTCCAGGAGTTGAGTGCTGTGTGGTGGAAGTACCTTCTGCTAATTCACAATCACACCATCCATCCATCTATCCATCCATTCATTCTCCAAAGCACTTAGTTTAGAGAGGGGATGCTGGAGCCTGGACACAGTCACTGTCATCAGGTTTGTCCTGTAAATGAATATCCTGTTGCCAGTAGTTTACTGGTAATTACAGGAAATTTAAGTTGTGGTTTGTCCACATTCAGATTTATTTTGGCCATAACACCCACTTCTAAACTGTTTATTCAATGAATTGCACTATAAAGAATCTCTAAAGTCTGAATTTGATAGTCTAATGTTGTACACCCTCTGCTACAGTATTTTCTAGACATAGAATAATAGAATTTCCCTCATCTAAACTAGTTATATTTAAAAACTATAATAATAATAATAATAAAATAGATGACCCTGCAGGCCAATTTAACCTTCACGGTCAATTACAGTGCATTGAATTTCATTAGGACAACAAATGTGCTTTGACCACATTCATTTCACCTTTTCCCTCCTCTTCCTCTATTACTCCTCTTTGTCTCTTACTACTAGAATTCATTTGTCAAAACACAATCACGTCACTATTTGTATTATCCTGAGATTCAGACTGGTGCGTCTTTGTTTTGCTGATTAGCCTAATGATAAGATTTAATATCCTCATGAAGTTGTTTGTTTTAATATTACCTCTTTAGACATATAATTACAAGACAACGATACACAAAAATAGAATTCACTTTGCACAAATATGACAATATTATCCAAATGGTCCATGTTTACATTATCTACAAATCTGTATAATTTACAGCAGGCCAGTAGTGGGCAATTCCCCTGAAAAGAAACATACATATAAACTGTGTGAAGGATACTGTTCCTCCAGCAGCATGCTCTCAATGGCCGGTCTGTTCTCATCGCTGATGAAGCACACACAATAACAACAAATCAGATCAATTTTCAGAGGACCTTTAGATATAATGTTAAAACAGTTTTATTGTTTTAGGATGAGCTTACCCTTAAGATCCATATTATTTTTCCAGTATACTGCTGTTTGTCTTCGAAGCAGATTGTAAATGATCCTGGACAATCTCAGCACTGCTCAGCTCCCTTTTAAGAGAACGGACAAATAAAAAAGATGTTAATTTCATAATGTGTACACAGAAATTAATTTACAAATGACAATTATGGAGTACATGATTACAGTAGATTTAAAAGTGCATTTTTTATAATTAAAAATGCTTGGCAGCTTCTTGCAATCTTATAAGGAAGCATCATTTCATTTAGAAAGCACCCATTGTCTGCTCACCCTTATGGAAGCCCTACTTGTGTCTGTAAACGATCCCAAAGTGATTTTTCCCTTCATCGAAGTCTTCCTATTCCATTCCAAGTCTCCAACAATCTCCTATACTCACCTTCTAGGTAGTTTTCACGTGACCTCACACTCTTAGGAACACCCACCTGGCGGGCAAAAAGAAGCGTCGCTCCACTGACTGCTAGTAATTTTTATGCAGTTTGCATTTAGTATTAAAGAATTAACACAGATTAAAAGGTGAAATTCAGTAAACACCTTATTGATGATGTATATTTTGTGCAAGCAAGCAGATGAAGCCAGAATATAAACGCAATGTGCAAAGTTTCAGGTTAAGTGGTTTTCCACAGAAAACCGAAGGAAAACACTTAGTAATGAGCTTAATATGGATTGCAAGTTCCCAAAACTTGAATGTTGTTCACATACCTTTGTTTTATTTTTTTGAGAGGTGATCTAAATATTTGCGGCTGTGAAACAGATGAAAAATTGACATGCTTGTGTTCTATGGATGTTTTGCCCTCCAGGTTGAATCGGTCACGTGACTGAAAACTATGAATACTCCAGTGATCTCCTACTCATCTTCAAATCTCCAGCAATCTTCTTTAATTTGCTTCAAGTCTTCAGTTATCTTCTATATTCTCCTTCAAGTGTCCATCGATATTCTATACTCTTCACCTTGAAGTCTCTAGCAATCTCCTATACTCATCTTCAAGTCTCCAGCAAGCTATTTTACTCTCCTTAAATTCTCCAGCGATCTCCCATACTCATCTTCAAATCTTCAGTGATCTCCTCTACTCATCTTCAAGTGTTGAGTGAACTTCTATATTCTCCTTCAAGTCTCCAGTGATCTTCTATACTCATCTTGAAGTCTCCAGAGATGTCCTATACTCTCCTTCAAGTCTTCAGCGATCTTTTATATTCTCCTTCAGGATCCAGCGATCTCCCATTCTCATCTTTAAGTCTCGAGCGATCTTCTATACTAACCTTCAAGTCTCTAGTGATCTTCTACATTCTCCTTCAAGTCTCCAGTGATCTTTTATACTCACCTTGAAGTCTCCAGCAATCTCCTATGCTCATCTTCAAGTCTTTAACGATCTACTATATTCTCCTTCAAATCTCCATCAATCTTCTATACTCATCTTGAAGTCTCCAGAGATCTCCTATACTCTCCTTCAAGTCTTCAGCGATCTCCCATTCTCATCTTTAAGTCTTGAACGATCTTCTATACTAACCTTCAAGTCTACACCGATCTCCTATACTTTCCTTCAAATCTCTAGTGATCTTCTATACTCTCCTTTAAGTCTCCAGTGATCTTTTATACTCACCTTGAAGTCTCCAGCAATCTCCTACACTCTCCTTCAAGTCTCCAGTGATACTCACCTTGAAGTCTCCAGCAATCTCCTACACTCTCCTTCAAGTCTCCAGTGATCTTCTATACTCACCTTGAAGTCTCCAGCAATCTCCTACAATTCTTCTTCAAGTCTTTAGTGATTTCTAAAGACTTGTGAAAATAAAGTGATTTATTTGATAGAGAGTTCCTATACTAAGGAAGCTAAGGATTGAGGAGCACTTGTGCCGATTACCAACAAAACACAGTCATCTGATGCCGTTTCACTTACTGTATTTTTGAATCATGACAGGGATCTTTCATAGCTGAGACCACTAAACTGTGCTAGATGTTAAACTGTGACTGTAAAATATATTTATACTTCGGGGGCAACATGTCCAGCGATCTCTGTCTCTTTTCTGTTCACTACTGCACTGAAATGTTTATTTGAGCACTTCACAGTCAGTTTGGTTTACCTGCCTCACTTTATCAGGTAATTTATTTTCCTGTTCATCCCACAATTGTCCACACATTTCTTCTTACCTGATTTTTTTTCTGCTATGCCTTCCAATGTACAATTTTCAATACCTGCATATACCCAGCTGACAATAAATCTTTGGGTTTAAGTAAACTAACTTGTTGCAAAGCTTTCAGCAAAAGAGGTTATTATCACTGGTGAACATTTATTATATGAGAAGCTAAACAGCCACACACTCAACAAAAAAACCCCCACAAAGGTTTGTGCATCTTAATAATTATTCTTTAATACTACTATTTTTTTATTTTCAAAGTCTATTACTTTTTATCTTATTTATTATATAATTATATAACTTATTTTATCATGCAATTTATTATTATTATAATTATTATTTACATGATGTCAGGGTCAGCAGGAAAGAACCCA
>JAUMHI010000035.1:19221517-19236107 GCA_032359435.1 Enteromius unitaeniatus | reverse complement strand
GATTTTAGGCATTACTCATGGGTAGGTTTAGGTGTAGAGATATGGTCAAAACTAAAATTTTGGAATAAAATGTTGTTGCAGGATCAACAAAATATGTTAACCCAGGAACACGCCGAACTCAGCGAAATCAGGATGTGCGCAAAAATATAGCATGCATGTGTCTTGGAGAAAGTCATCTAAATACATAACATTTAACACTGCTCTTTAAAATTAAAATGGAACAATAATTGTATTAAGGGCTTTTAAATGATGGCTCGACTAGCCTGATCAGTTATTGATCAGGCATCACAAACAGCTGACCTTTGGGGTCCAGATCACAGGATCTTACTGGTGAAGGCTATTGAAGGGCCGTGAAAGATAGCGTGTGAAAGTGCCCACCTCTGTGGCGCAAAAGGGCAGTCAGCATGCATCATGTACATAATTTCTGAGAAAGAGGAAGTGCCTGGCTGTTGACACAGCAGCTGATATATGAGAACCTTGTGTTGTTCTTGTAACTACGATTATTCTGCATTCCAAGTTAATAATGAGGACTTCCTGTGGTCTTTCAAATTACAGCCAATCGTTTTTTTGTTTGTTGAAACCTAAAGATTAGCGGGGTGTTAAGGTGTTAAGAACAGGCCTTTATATTTTGGAAACTGAGGTACCTGGAATTTGCATTTCACAGTAAAAGCCTTGTTGCTCAATTCTCTACATATTAATGCATTGAGAAATCAAACAAATAATGACATCAAGGTTCTCGTCTTTTGCTGATTGGGAAATACTGTTACACCCGATATCTGATTTACTGGTAGTTTAAGTGCAATAATCAATTATTTCAACAAAAAAAGAAGAAGAAGTTTTGTTACACTATGTACTACTATGTACTTTCTTCTCTGTGCAGTTACTTTTTAACAAACATAAGAAAGTCATTACTTAAAACGGATTCTACATACAAAACTATGTGCAAACCCATACACTTCTACCATAGCTCTACACAAACTCGATTTCATGAGTCATTTGCATTCATATCAGTGGAGTGCAGTGCAGTTCATAATGTGTTTTTGTACTTGCTTTTAGAATGTTTCAGCCATTCTAATTCACTCAACTTGTAATTATTTGTATGTATGAATGAGTTCATTGCCTTTTTTTATGTATGTTTTGTTCCAGAGGTCAACCCTTTAAGGTTAATGTTAGCCAAGATTTGTTTATGCCACATCAGTTTATTTTTCCATGAACATTTCCACTCTTTTTCTTAATCTCTTAAGATCTGAAATGATGAAGGACTCCGTTCCCAGTAACTTCACAGCCAATAGCGTTTTCATGAGTCAGTTGCATTCATATCAGAGTTCAGTTCATAATGTGTTATAACAAAACACTGTATAACAATTTAAAAAAATGGTTTTATGTTCTAATATCCACCTTTTTCTTGATGTAAAAAGGGGTGTGGCCATTTGTAAATTCTGTGGATATAGCTTCCGGTCTCATCTGTATCCAGCTATTTTTAGCTTCATATTGAAAATTGTTGTGTCTTGTCATATTATTTTAATGTACTTGCTTTAATGTATTATCTTAATTATGAACACACTGGTTTGTAGTGCAAACAATTTTACCATTGTTGTTCTCATTATTTACCTATAACATATTATTTACGTATAACATAACGGAAGCCTCACCCATAGACTTACTTCCACATTGAACAAAAAGGTGCATACTTTAAAATACGTATTTTCTGCTGAATTTTGAACATCATTACTCCAATCTTCAGCGTCACATGATTCTTCAGAAATGATTCTAATATGCCTATTTATTAACACAAAAATTTTCCTGACAAAGTTTCCATGGAACGTTTCCAGGAATTTTCCGCCCCTTTGCAACCCTAATTGGAAGTGGAGCTTTCTGTCTTTACAGTATCTTTTTATCGTTACCCTCGTTCATTTCTAACGCACTGTTGATTGTTCAACATCACATTGCAGTGACACAATACCTTCACATGGTATGCAAGTCAGCGTCTTCCCCACTTTTGTAATATTGGTCAGCGTTCAGAGTATTCCACTGTTACAAGAGAACATACTAGCAGAATGCTATTACTGTACTTTTGGGAAATCTTGCGAATCTTACTCAGCCTACATCTTGTCTTTTTTATTGGTTGCAGGTTAAGTATTTATGTGTAGGTCAGCTAAAGCAATGTTTACAAAGTTTACAATGAAAGTTCAAAATGCACCTCAAAATGAACATTCTCCTAGAATGCACTACCAACGTTTGCCCAGATTTTTGTCCTTGTTTCTGGACAAGTTGACGCTAGTTGCTGAAAGTCTGAGCTGGTCTGCAGATTTGAGTTGACAGAGTTCATGGAAAATCACGTAATATATGTTGGTCATAGACTCCATCCATTCTGAGGATATCAAATTTGTTTGATATTTTGTGCCATTTTAGAACATATTGTTTTTAACTGTCATGCATCGCCTAGTAACAAGGCACGTGTTTCTGATTGGATTAGCCAAGCTCCAAAATACTGTAACTTTTACAAAATCTGACTTTTGTCCATGTATAAGTGCTGTAATCAATTTCTAGGTGCATCTATCAATTCAGAAAGCGTAAAAAAAAAAAAACTAGTTTTTTTGGTAAGCTTTTCTCTGCAAGTCTGTGATGTCACTCCCCCTGTGATGTAGAAAGGGAAGCTTAACCGACTATTTTTGTAACTTGTGTGTTTTTAACATTGATAGTTTAAACGCAATAACACAGGAATGAAATCTTGGTTTACTACTGCGTTCACTTCTGATGTGTGAGCTCAGAAATATGTTTATCAGTACTTTAAACTGATATGCATAATAATCCAATCCAAACAGCGTGTTTCTGCTTCCACTCAGCATAGACATTTTCAAAATGATATAATAAATTATCTGCTGGATATTTTGAGCTGAAATGTCACACACACATTCTGGGGACACCTGAGACTTATTTTACATATTGCAAAAGAGGAGACAGGTCTCCTTTCTTTCTTTCTCCTCGGCATATACTGCCTAGTGTTTTAAAATCTGTTCAGAGTGTATTCAGCCTTTGTTTGCCTTTATCCCATGGAGCACAAAAGGAGAATTTCTGCAGAATCAGCATGCTGTTCATTTTCATACATATTGGGAATTACTTGGAACATATCACACAGGTTGTACAGGTTACTTTTATAGTGCCATTTTGTCTAATTGTAGTCATTATAAACTGGAAAAACTGCCTGAGATACTTCAGAAATGACCTTAGTATTTTGAAATGACATGAAAGTGAGCATTTTATTTATTTTATTATTTTTAAGCTTCTAAGATTACAAGTAATAAAAGATTTCACTCAAATGTCAAATAATTCAGGATGAGTTATAACTGACCTGGCTATTTTGGAAACGTGTGTCTTTAAAGTTTCCTCTTTTATATGTGGGATCCATGACAACAGCAACCATACAACAATATCCGATTTTCTGCAGGTGGGCAGCTGGTTTCCATGGATGCACCAAAGGTTGTGTTTGTACTGAGCTTTGTGCTGTGAGGTTTCCGTTGACGTCAGAGTCTCTGGCTGTAATCTGGAGTGGTCACCATGGTCACCGGTGTTTTTTTTTTTCTTTTTTCCCTCCCTCTCTCTGGGAGTAGCTCCAAGTTATTGCTTGTCTTTTCCAGTTGAAACGAGCAGGCGCGTTGCTGTCTCTCACTCTTTCAGTTGATCTTTTTTGTTTTGTGGAGACTGACTTTGGGTCAGAGCTATAATTAGGGATTTTAGAGAAACTTTAAACATGAAAAGTGGGAAAAGAAAAAGAAGAACAGCAACTTTAACACAAAAAATGGTTAGGACTTTAGAACAATCCAAACAATGTAGCAGCAACATAAAAAAAATACCTGTTCCTTGGAAGTGTCTTGAAAGTTAACAGTTCTCCATCATAGTCTGGGAATTTTATCTTAGACAGACCTTTAAAGAAGCTTTACAAAATGACAGAAATACAGATGAAACTACAAATACTGTAGTAAAACCATTGACATTTGAAAAGTAATGCAGTGGAGAGGTACTGCTCAAAGCATCTATTGTGTGCTAAACGCACACGAATGCTATATGTGTTTTATTTTTTTACTTCTTTTGTTTTATTTGAATAAGGTCGGATTTGAAGCACAACCTTTCATGTTGCAAAATTAAATATTAATGTATATTGCAGGAAAGGTTGAAAGGCTGTTTAATTATTCCATTTTTATTGAGCTGTGTTGATAGAGTCACTATAAATTAAATTATGTAATTGTTCTCACACTATACACCCTTTACATGAGAAGCATGACAGATGGATTATCATAAGTCGTATAATAAATCTTTGATCTTTGATAATCACCATGAATCACATTTTTACTCTTTTTCACTTTCTACTTTAACATCTTTGCTTAGCTTTAAGCAGTTTTACAGTAAGCAGAAAATAATACAAAGGGCATGAAATATATTGACCTTTTCTTTGTTTCTTCTAGTTTCATGAATGACATTCATAGCGTTGCCACATGCGTAGATATGAGCATTCAACCTTTTCTATGGAACTAAAATAAATGGAAACTCCATTCGGTCCAAACCAAATCATCTGTTTATCTATAATCACTTTTTAATCTTGTTTAAAAGTATAATAATACCTAATTATGAAAATGTATGTTATGTTAACTGGTATATTGAAAGTCTAAAAAGATTTTAAAATGAAAGAAAAAAAAAAACAACACCTTTAAAATGTCATTGAAGAAGATGCCTAGATAATGAAGTGGCATTTTAAAGATGCTTTTCACAGAAAACATAATAGGTTTTCTGGTTAGAAGTGATTGAAAAAAGATATGTGGATAAAAATGATAAAAAAATAAGACAGAAAACGTAAATGTAAGGAGATGTCTACATACTGTATCACAAAAAACAGCAGATGATTATAAGACATTGCAAACAATGCTACTTAAAATAATAATTATATAAAGTGAGTGAGGGAATTAACAAAAACTGTGCCAATGAGGTAAGACAAGTTGTTTTAATTCAATGCGATCAGATCAGAACAACACTGTAAAATGGCCATGATTTTAATGGTAAAGAACAGTGAAAATGCTATGGTAAAAAGGGTAATGGTAAATTTCTGTTAAAATTATAATGAAGGAAAGTACACTGACATTCCCAGAATTCTCTGCATTGCATTTTGAATTTTGTTTGAAAGAACTATGTATCTTAGTTTTTTCTTATCAGTTATGTTTATTAAGGTTGTTAAATGCAATGTTGTTAAATTAATGTTTTTTACATATTTAAGTTTAGTGAGTCTCACCATGATGGTGTTTAGTGTTTGTGTGAATGACACTGAGCTTTTACATGCATAAGCTGCTTATGATGGGCTTTGGTTCCTTGTGTGACTTTCTTATCACCAACCTACATTTGATACTAAACAGATTTCAGTACGTTATAGGCTAGTATATTAGTGAAATTGCGGTATTTAACTAAATTTACCTTAAAACCGTAACACTTAAAACACTGTTACCATATTTTTATGCGGTTGAATTCCGGCAACCATAGCTGCCAGTTTTTTACCGTACATTTTACCGTTTTTTTTTTACTGTGAATTTTATTTTTCTTGCCCTATTGGCAGAATCCTGGTTTTAAAAAATCTTAAATCCTTCCTTCCCACATTCATTCATTAATTTATTAATTCCAGAAAACAAGAGTAAATATCTTAAGACATTGTGCTTCTTAATTAAATGTATCTTGATATACTGTAAGAATATTTAGATATTTGTACTGAAAGACATAACAAAAAAAAATGAATCAGTTTATACTGAAGCATGTTACAACTAAATTCAACATTTTGTTGTAAATTACATGTATTATGTGAAATATGTGAATAGTAGATGTGTTCTAATCAATTCATAAAATATTTTTTCTTATTTTAGCACATTTTCACAATTAGTAATTAGTAATCAGAAGCCTTGTAAATACACAAAAGAGTTAAAGAGTTGTGAGGTGTGGCCTGTTTATTACGTAATGGCAATGCATGACTTAGTTGAAATAAAGAACTGAATGTCCTCACTCCTAATTCTGTCCTGTCTGCACACGTAATTCACTTCAACCGCATGTTTCCAAGAGAATGCTAAATAGAATTTGTGGTTTTGAGAGCATAACTATTATATTACTTCTGTTAAAAAACAACTTATGCGGTCGTCTGCCTGAAGTTATAATTAGTTCTTTTATTATAAATAGCAGTGTTCTGTCGGATGGGGAAGGAATCTATTGTGGCGGTTTCACTGGAGCGTTGGGGATTCCTGAGAGCTCTTTATCTCGGCCTCAAACCAAAACAGCAGAACTCTAAAGAAGAACTAAAACACCTCAGGTGTTCAGACTGGTCCGTCTGGTGTTTTTACCATAATTCCCAGCGAATTTCAGCTGAATCAGGGAAGAGAATTACAGGGCCTTTTGAGGGAAAACCCTGTTTAGATGTTTTCAATACAATTTGCCAAGTCTCAAATCAAATCTGCATTCGAACTTCCATGGAAACCTTTAACTGATAAAACAAGTCACAAGGCAACATGCTTATTTACCTTTTCTGAGGTATTAATAGTCTTTCCACTGTTTTATTACTTATAGGCAAATTGTTCCTTATTTAGCGAAATAATCAGTTTGTGGATAATGTGATCAGCCTCCAGTGCTTCCATGAACTTTGTTACACTTCTAGATGTTGCAATGCTCATTTGGGTCTCCATATTAAGCAATGCTGACAAATATTCACAGAGCTGTAATGTCATTTAAGATGGTTAGTAATCAAGATTAGTAACTTCCTGTATGAGAGCGTTTGCTCCATTTCACAGAAGCCCTCTTTGAGACAGATAAGCTTACTTAGTAGGGAATTCAGTAATCTTAAATTCAGTGAAACAAACAAATAAAAAAAAGGCATGTAAACTTATCTCAAAACATTTAGTTTGCTGAGGTTAGCGATTCTTGAGATTTTTGGCCAGAAGACAAGTATGGAAAGAAAACCTTTACTGAAGACGGGACCTGAGCCAGATATACCAGAAAGTCTTGGGAATGGACTATTTGGACTAGTGATAGTAAGTAATGCCCTAGAGACTTCCCAAAGAAGCTTAGCAAGTGCTAGATATTATCCATAGACATATGTACACACATGCCTTACTAGCGGATGTTTTTATGGGCCTGAGCTGTCAGGAAAGGCCAAAGTAGTTCCGTGAACACTTGAGAGCAAGTTGAATTGTGCATCTTCAACCATAGTTATACGCATACCTGTATATGAACAGAAAAAACCGGGAGGCTTGTGACTGTCCCATTGACTGCCAAGTAATGAACACTTTCAAGGTCCAGAAAACTATGAAAGACATCATCAAAATCAGCGTTTCAATCTGTATTTTATGAAGTGACAAGAATACAAGAATTTTGTTTGGAAAGAAAACTAAAATAATGACTTTATTCAATGATTTGTTTGGAGAATATCCACTGGACGCACATAGCGTACGCAGTTATGTGTCAGCTGCGACACATGGATATCTTTTCTCTCTGTATTTACACTTTGATTTACACTTTTGAATCTTTGAAAAACAATGTATCCGTGTGTCGCGGCTGACATAGACCAGCATACATAGTTTGTGTTCAGCGATTCTCTCCAAAATGGTGCTATGGCAATAAAGTAATCCTTTTAATCATTACTATACTATCATTCCGGTGTAATAAATGTAATAATCTTTGCTGCCGTACCATGGGTGAGCAGGCACAATGATATTACACTGCGTAATATCATTTCACCTGCTGCATTGATGGCACCCATGATTATTGCACTGAAATGAGAGTATAGTTCCTAGCCATATCGGCCTCAAATATCAAAAAAGTTTTATTTTCCATCAGTCTTAGTGCACAGTGTAACTAGAAATTTTCGAAACTTTTTGGTCTTTTTTTTGAGCGAGATGCTAACGGTCTAATCCGATTCAATGATCTATGCTAAGCTAAGCAAAAAGTGCTACCGCCAAACCCAGAAATCGGCTGAATGGATTAAAAAATGGTAAAACTCAACCGTTTAACTCTAGGGGAGTTCTGTTCAGCTGTTTTCAAAAAAAGGGGAGTGTTCCTTTATGCTGAGCCACTGATGTCACATGGAGTGTTTTACCGATGTCCTTGCTACGTTACTGTACCTTTGATTTGAGTTGTGTTGCTGTCTGTGCAGGGGCAGAGATCTCTCAGAATTCATCAAAAATATTTACATTTTTGTTTTAAAGATGACCTAAAGGTCTTACTGGTTTGGAACGACACAAGGGTGATTAATTCATGACAGAATTTTCATTGGGTGAACTAACCCTTTAAATCATATGTTATCATAGTGTCATTGAGAGCTCAGACGGTTGCGTGTCTCGGTAGCATGTCCTCACACGCTTGGCGTCATCATAAAAGACATATTAAGCACAATGATGTATATGTAGGTGTGTTTATATTTGCGTCTATTGCACTTGTATGAGCAGGAGTGAGACTTACCCTGCCTGCGCAGTATCACAGATTCAAACAAGCATTTGTGTTGGATTCCGAGTGTGTTTGTAACAGTGTGTGCTTTAACTTATATTCACGTTTGAGGAATACCCAGTCACTATGTTTAAAGACAGAGAGCACTTTCGAAATGTTGATGAAAAGCCTTGCACCAAAACATCTTCCCTGCATAGAGATTACATCACTTCCCTTTCATCATACTGGAAAAGTGCGATTGAGGTGCTTGTAAGGGACAGTCCCTTTGAACAAGAGCAACGTCTTTCATTTTACTACATATTTTCATGTCGTAAGCACAGGTTATCTTTAGAGTCCATAAAGACGTCACTTTATTTTCATAGACATGTGAGATAAGTGTTCTGGGAAGTTATGGCATCTGTTGTAAAGTCAGGTTGGAAGTTCATAACAAAAGTAATTCATAAGAATATGTAAGTAGTTCTTATTTATAGGGTATTTTTTGGTAAATTCCTTAATATTGATATTTCAGTAGTGTCAATGACTCATTGTAACGTCATACTTCTGAATAGCTGTGCTGAAATAATTATATGCTTCTTACTTACTTCCTTCTCGAGGGGCTTTACTTTGTTCGTTATTTATTTGTTTCACTGTAGATCTACAACTATCGTATTTTTTAAGAAAATACCCTGCCAAGGCAGCACGTTAAGCTCAGGGAAGACAAAGGCAAGGCAGCACATGGCATGTGAAAGCAAAAAGAGAATGAGAAAGAGAAGGCGTGAGGTATTTGTGACGATGCGTTACTATTAAAGCTCACTGGGTTGCGCAATTACAAAGTTCTGTGGAATCACATGATCACTGCTCGGCTACTAGAGAATTTCGCATTTGATTATAGCGTACACTGGAAAAAGCTGGCAGCTGGCTTGGAACTGAAATGTGATATTTACCTTTTTAGAACTGATGAAAGGAGCTTTTGTGTTTTACCACAGCAATCTAAAATAAAAAAAGACTGATTGAGGTCACTCATAAGGTTAAAGGTTTGAACACACCCCTCAACACTCAACAAAATAAATAAAAGAAAGAGTAGTATTTTGGCAGGAGAACATATTTTGGTTACATTTTTGGAATTTTTATTCATTTACATATTTGTTACTTCCTGTTTACTGTTGATTAATGAGCACTGTCCCTGTTAAATAAATAAAATTCATAAATTAAAAAAAAAATTGAATCTAATATCAAAGTTCTAAGGCAGTTTAATATGATGACTATGATTTGATTAATACAAATGCACATGAATCATATAGTTTCGTGTTTGTTTTTGTCTGGATTTTTTTTGTTTGTTAATGCAACATATTATCAACAAGGGTGTAGCAAACGAATACTGCCAGACCTGAAAGAATTTGCACCTAAACACCAGACTGTCACTGAATTCTGGTAAATGCAGAAAGTTGAGTTCTGCACATGCGTGTGCAGCGGCAGCTGGTTTCACGCCTTTGTGCGGCTGCAACGAAACTGTTTCCTGGTTAAGAGTCTCATAGTTCACATGTGTTGTGAGTGAGGTATGTTTTTTTCTCGTTTTACTGTAAACGTCAGTATAGCAGGAAGAAGAAAAAGGCAAAGGGTTTTTAGTACACAATGTGCCTGTTTGTCAGAAGCACCTAATTTCTCTGCGGTTGAGGCAGTTTTTCCCGTGCAAGCAAAAATCAACATTTCAAATTTGACATCTTGTTTGCTAAACCCATGGGCCTGACCTCAATGCATTTGTGTTTTATTGCCAAGTGCAGTAATATTTCTTGAATGGTTGAAAACCCTTGAAATGCATAGCATGTTAGACAACACTGGATGATTTGGTGCTGCATGTTAGCAAAGCTCAGGTTTGAACTTTAACATGCATTGCATGCAATTAATATACAGCAGCTTAACCTCTGGCATTCACAATGTTGTTTTTTATTGGATGGGTACAACATCATTCCTTTGACTCTGGCACTTGCTATTTCATCATGTACAACATTTCTAAATTAACAACAACAATAAAAAGATTCAAATTTATTTTATTTTATATCAACTTCAAATTCGGAACACATCTTGTTTCGATTTATTGCTTGGTTTTTCTCACAGTAACACATTAAGTGTAGAACTGTTCGGAATATCAAATAAAATTAAAAATGTGTGAAAATTGTGTGAAATTTTCCAAAATAAACTACTTTTACATTTTATTTATTTATTTTATTTTAAACATTTTTTCTAAAAAAACTATTTTATAAATATTTATAAAAACGTTTTTTTAGGTCTGTGCTCAAAATGGTTAACAGTCATTATATGGGTTACGGCTACCGCATACATATAATTTTGTACCATAAAATACCCTAAAATACAAAACTGGTACATTCATTTCAGTGACATAAACACATTTTAAGAATTAGAATTCTATCTATTCTATCTATGAGGAGCACAAGAGGGCTAAAAAGTAACCCTATCAAGGTCTGAACTCAGGTATGAATGATTTTTTTCCTTATCGTGACAACATATTGATTCTGGCGATGTACCAACGGTCACATGCACGAATACAATCGCTTTCTATCACACATTCTTCTCCTCTCTCTCGCACACACACACACACCAGCTATGTAAGTACAGTACATTCCAGTCCTGTTAGGTACGCCACAACACAGTGCGACTTAAGAACCTGATTGGTTTCCCAGAAGACTGAAGACTTCAAAAGAGTTGAAGCAGTCACACATCTTCCCCTTTATCAGTCTCTACTGAGTAAAGCTTCACTTGGTTAAAGAGAAAGCAAGAGAAGAGAGAGAGAGAGAGAGAGAGAGAGAGAAATCAGCTGTTGCTACTCAAAGGACTAAACATTTATTGTTCAATATATATAAGAGCCTATGTATTATAATTTAATTTTATAAATTTAAACTGTCTTTGTGTATGAGTATCCATAATAAAATATTTTTTACTCGAATGAATTTGTATTTGATTATGTTTGCTTTTTTTTGTGAAATGGTATACTTTGGGTTAACTAACTTTATCATCATTCAAAGAAACAATTAGCATTAAAGATATTAAGTCAATTTTGTTGTCTGAGGTTGTTCTCTTAAATACTCCTTAAAACATTAACCGTAATCCCGAGCTTCCTCATATCAGTCAAAGTCTTACTGGAAGAGCCTTGTCAGACAGCGCGAGGGGAGGAACATTCCCGCTCAGTAAAGTGAATATCTCTGAATCAACTTTAACCCTTCCAGGCGTTCTGAATCACAGGTGCCAGCAACTCTGATTCATCCGCTTTTTGAACCATTTCAGACGGTTTCAATGTGAATCTGAGGTAAAACTCGTAAGAAATGAAAAACCCAAAGACAAGAAGTTCATTTTTACAAAAATAGTGCTCTTTAATAAATTACTGAAATGTTTCCTTGCTTTTATAAATATAAATACGTCACATCAAAACATGGTTGAGATGTCTTTACAAATCTAAATTCGTCTTCATGTATGTAAACAGCATTAAAGGTAAAACATGGGTCTGTAGACACAAAACACTCATGTGTGTTAATACATTCAATAACAAGCAGTCTGCTTTGAACTGGTCCTGACACGAACCACAAAAAAAAAAAAAACACAGACGTTTTGTTCCAAACTGTGGCTTTTTCAAGTACAAGCAGAATATCGACACGTGTCCATCTCGATCTGTGTTCAGTCCCACTTTGACTCCAGAAGTCATTTCTCAGTGGTGTGCCTCAGTGCTGTGTGCTGTTGCTCACTTCTTCCTTTTTCCCTTGAAAGGCACAAATATTTACTTGGAAGAAGGCGGCGGCTGATTTCTGCTAAATGGCTCGCTGTCTCCCTGCTTGGCGGCGCTCACAGATTCGGGGCAGTGCAGAGGCAGTGATTGGTGCCCACAGAGCAGGCTACGATACTGGCACTGGTACAGAAAGCAGTACAAATGTCCATTCATCGAGACCGTTATGGCAAGAATGCTGCTTCAAGATCAGTCAAATAAGAATGCATCAGTGATAGTACTGGCAAACTCCACATACTCAATACTTCTCGGTCCAAAACAAAAGCTTCACTAACCAGAGCTCTTTAAATGGGAGCATCGTACTCTTGTAAAAAGTCTTTGAGCTGTTGAGGCAACTGCTCTCTTTTGCTCGAAACGTCTATATGTCCATTGACGGTCTTCCTGCAGAGATGCTGCAGGGAGGACATCGTGCAAGAAAGGGGTCTCAACAGCTCCAGAGGGATCTTCTCGCCCCCCGTGTAGATGTAGTAAGAGCTCCTAGAGTTCCCGATGGACTGAGAGCTTCTGGAAGAGGGCATGTAGTGATGGACGAGCTTGAGCACGCAGTCGAAGCGAGGCACGGACTGCATGCTCATGGAGTCCGTCTGAAGGAAGAAGGACTTGTTGTCGCACTGCACCCGCAGGTTCTTGGTGCCTGACTCGGTTTTAACGCTGAGCGTGAAGAAATGCCGTTTGTCTGAGCTGTCCCGCACCAGAAAAGTCCCGCTGGGCTCTGAGTTCAGCAGGTGATTGGCCTCTTTGCCGTGGATGGAGCCCCAGTAGAAACCGCTCTCCTGGAGCATCTTCACGGCGTGCTGAACCATCTGAAACTGCTGCTTGGAGCTGAAGGTCTTGTAACGGTGAGACTGCAGCCGCATGCTTGTGTCAAAAAGGCTGCTGCTCATTGCGTTGTCAAACTTGCTGTGGGTGACCATGGCGCTTCGCACAAACCTCCAGCTGCTGGGAATACCACACAGTGTGCAGCTCTTATGGCGAAAGAGTTAAAGCTGGCGACAGAAGAAAGATCTCAGATTAGTACCACCGAAAACGTACATGAGTATATTTTAAAGTGTGATGGTTAAAAGCCAGTTATCAAACAAAGACATGTGATGCCGTTACAGACTGAAGTATGTGTAGAAAAGTCTTATTCTAGCATAATAGTATTACTTAAGCTTGATAAAATGATGATTTGATCAAAATTGCTTTGTACATTATACATAGTAATCAAGACAGCCTACATACGTTGTATAAAACACTTCATAAATACCTTTTAAACAAGATTCTGAAAGCCTCTCTTACCTTTGAAGTCTCTTTTGGGAGATGAGAACTTTTTGTAATATCCAAAGTAGTAAGTGTCTACTCTGGCTGAGTGCGTGAGCTCCCGTGTCTTGTTCAGAGAAGTTAGTGTTTCTTCACTCTTGCCGTGCTCGAGTTCTGTTATTTGTAGTCCTCCTAGTCGTGTTCTAGTTAGCTCCGCCCTCACTAGGGTTCCAGTAAGGGTAGGTTGTCAGTAATACTATTCCTGGTACTACACATGCTCTTCCCCTCCCCCTCTGTGCTCTTCCAGATCTGCCGCCTTACTGTAAACGTATTCCCTAACACAACACCTCCCTATTGTTGATGAACAGATATTACAGCCTAGCAACCGTTCTATATTACCAATTCTAAGCGCGTGTTCAGGAACTAATTGGCGTCGTAATAACACTGCTTAGCTTAGTTTGCTTAGCTCATGTCGTTTATACCAAACTTATGGTATTTAGACATGTCTGTGCCCAGAAACATGACTACACTGAATGAAACTCGACTCGTAAGCTATGACACGATTGATCTGGCTTTCCTGTTAGTCATGAGTTAGTATTAACACGTCTATCCACAGGAAGGCGCTAATGCTATCGGCTTAAGTTTTATACTGCTGTATTTGATAAGAGTGAAATTGACAATAGTAAAATAGTACAAAGTACAAAGTTTTATTGAAGCTCATAAGGTGGGGTTTTCCTGCAGCGTGCATTTAAACGAGGCAGAGATAATAATCAGATTTGGGATGAGCTTTGCAAACTAGCAAGGATTTTGCTGTGGATTCTAGGAAGTCTGTGTTTATAAATAATGAGGTAAAAGGCAAAAAATAAAACAATAATAGGAATAATCAGAAGGATTGTGTGCACATTATTTACTGTATATGGGTTATGCGATATTACACATAATATGTATGGGTATAAAATACACTACTGTTCATATTTAATGGTTTTCTTCTGCTCATCAAGGCTGCATTTATTAGAAATAACTGTAATATTGTGAAATGTTATTTCAATTTAAAATAACTGTTTTCTGTGTGGATATATTTTAAAATGTAATTTATTCCTGTGATACAAAGCATCA
>JAUMHI010000035.1:19162064-19203503 GCA_032359435.1 Enteromius unitaeniatus | reverse complement strand
AAGTCTCTTGGAAAAAGATTTTACAGTTAAATACACTCTGAGGACCAAGCCGCTTGTGCACGATTAAAAAAAAATGTAAAAATACACTTATTGCCTGTACATATCATCAGCACGAAGGAAATCTTCCTTTTCTGATGCGCGTAGGAACTTTCGTTTGGTTTTCCACATTCTGTCAGACCTGCTGATTTCAGAGAACGCGAGAGAAGAGTGCGCGTGTGCAAGAGACGAGAGGTATAGAAAGAGGACAGAGAGAGAAAGAGAGAGAGAGAGAGCATATTTTGGTTAAGCGTGAGGAAAAATGTTCTCTTTGGGGGTTCGGAGGAAGCAGCAGCAAGTAAAAAGCCTTGCTTCCGACACTCACACACACACACACACACACACACATGCACACTTGAGCTGAGCAAGAAGATGCTTGAAAAGAGAGTCTCTGGTTGGCTTCTGAAGCTGGGCTTGTTTTTCCTCTCTGCACGGCTCAGCTGTCTCCACAAGGGGGAGCCCTGAATCTGGAACACCAGCGTCCTGAGCAGCTCTAGTGTCTCTTCATAGAGGAGACCTTCTTCTTCCTCGCTGCCAGCATCTCGTAGAAAGGATCTCTACTGATCGCCGCCCTGGAGAAGGAGAGGAGGAATATTATGAGGACTGCTTTTCTAATGTTAAAGCTAAAACTTAGGGTTAGGGTTAAATACAACTCAAAGGACACCCCATTTCACCCCAAAATGAACACTTTTAAATCAAATTATTGATTTGAATTACAGTATTAGATAAGAACAAAACTTGATCTAATTTGAGCTAAATAAAGACACTACTGTCTTCTATAAAGCAGTTTTACAGGTAAAATTAAAAAAACTGATTTTTGCAACATTAATACTGTTTTTTTTCCTGTTCATTACTGTTAATTCAATGCCCTCCCTATTCCTACCTAAGAGGCAATTTTAGAATGCTACCTCCATTTTTATTGAAAATAGACACTTTTCCGATCTGATGAGAAAAGCAGATTGAAACTAATGCGTATCCTAAACACACGTTGGTGGACGAGTTTGCGGAAACAGCCTGCCAACAAGATGAGCTATTTTCACTTTAGTGTAAACAGACACACTGAAACATAAATATCACAACTTCAATTTACATTAAATATTGACTTGTGTCAGAAGAAAACGAGAGTGGAGTCATACGAGAGACACAAAAGTAGCCCTGCTTTGACGGAAATCGCTTAAGTAATACAGAGTTTAGTTATATATCGTCGTGTATAAAAAAAAAAAACCTGACTGACCAATCAGAATGAAAACAGATTCGGTAAGCATTTATTTAACATTTATCTGGATCTGAGCACAAATTAATATTTCGTTACCATAAATGAACTGTATTTAAAGCACAATCTCTCTTGAAGAGTAGCACTCACTTGATGCTGTTCATCCACTCGTCTTTCTCCTCGGTGGTGGGAGCGGAGATGCGGTAGAAGGTGTGATTTCCTTCCACGACCCGTCCGTCCGCCTCGGTCTTACATGCCTTGATCACCTGGTCCTTATTGTCAGGGATGAAGAGCTCAAAGCAGTTCTGAGAAACACATGCAGACAATCACATATCTGACCACGAGGGGGAGACATTGTCAACTCTCCCTACATAATCAGGTAAATGACGTTTTACCGGCTTCTTGTCCTCTACTTCACGGATGCTGAGGTTTTCCAGTGGGATGATGCCTCGTGGTTCTTTATCCTACATGTAAAGAGGCACATTATTTCTCAGTTATAACACTTCATTATGAACCACATAATAAAGCCTTAAAGAAACAGTTGAAAATTGAAATGAAAATTGTGTCATCATTTGCTCACCCTCAAGTAGTTCCAAATCTGTATGAATTTCACAAAGGAAGATATTGAAGTTTGTAACCAGGCTGTTTTTGGGTCAATACTTTGCTATTTTTTCCTACAAATATCTTCCTTTGTGTTGAGCAGAACAAAGAAATTCATACAGATTTGGAACTACTTGAGGGTGAGTAAATGATGACACAGTTGTCATTTTTGGGTCAACTGTTCCTTTAAAAAAAATCTAAAATCAAATCATTATTATCAGCTTTTAGAAAATATTACTAAAAGTTACATTTAAACAATACAGAAATCAGTTTGCAAACAATCAATTTGACGAGTTAAGATAGTCAATAAGTAAAACAATCAATATGACTAGATAGTTTTAATGATTTGTGATATTTGATATCAAATGATGATGATATTTATACTTTTCATAACAACTTGATCAGCTATTCAGCCATTGATACTAAAGATGATACTATTTTTAGTGGTTATAACTCACAATTGTATGAAATGAATTTATATCCCGCAATTCCAAGAAAAAAGCTTTGTGATTTTGAGCCGGACGTTTTCTCAGAATTTTGACTCTGACTGTATGTCCCAATTGCGAGTTTATTTCTCAGAATTGCACATTCACATCACGCAATTTTGACTTTATCTCGCAATTGTGTCTATTTCTCAGAATTGCATTTTAGAGACATTTACATTACACAATTTTGACTTTATAACTTGCACTTGGGTTTATTTCTCAGAACTGCGCATTTATAACAAGCAATTTTGAATATAACTTGCAATTGAGTTTATATCACAAAATTCTGACTTTGTATCTCACAATTGTGAGATTATTTTTTAGAATTGCACATTTATATCACACGGTTCGGATGTTCTGATGCTAGCTTTTGCATAAGATGGGTTTTCTTCAGTACTTACAGTAGTGTACTCAAAGTAGTAAAGGCAGTTATCTGTGAGAATGAACCACCGTCTTTTCCAGGTTTTGACGCGTCCCCCTGAGGAACAGAAGCTGAGTGTTAGTTTTCTGTGTGATGAGTCGTCAGACGTCACAGATCCGTGCAGCTGAAGAGTTGAGCGGCAGAAGAGCAGACAGACAGATGAACAGACAATGAGAGCTCTTCTACAGCGACTCCGTGTCCAGTAAGGCCCAAGCACAGCATTCCTTACCAGCACCACACCATGCTCAAAACAACTCCACGAGTCCACCTTCACAACTATCACACATCACCTGAGCTGCCATTCCTCTAAACACCACCCCCAAACTCCTCCTAGAAGACCAGCCAAAGCTAAAAATTTGTTTAAACAGCAATAACCTGTAGAGCTAGTCGATGTTTGCTTTCCAGAGAAATATGTACTAATAATGTACCTCTGTCCTTTTTTGCATTTTTATGTACCTTACTGCACATTTCGCCACAGTTTCAGAGAAATGTCCATTGAGTGACGCTAAAACGCAGATTCAATATGTGAACCCTGAAAATGTTATTATGTTGATATAGGTATGTATTTCGGTGGTTCAGAATTGAAATATCGGTGGACTGTCTCTAAAATGTAATGCTCTATCATGTTGGAAATATGCCCTACGCCAAATCCAACCCTAAACCTACCCTCTAGTGTGAATAAACGCAAAACTGATATAAAAAACGTATTTGTTGATGCAACTTAATTTTACACAGATTTAACTGTTTTGTCGAACTGAAAACCCATATTTATGTGTGAAGCTGGGTATGTGTGATGCTAATGTTCAAAAGAATCTGTTTTTAAATGTCCCAGCATATTAATATTGTTTTGAAGTCATAACATGATACTCTTCAAGTAATTGTGCAAAAATTACACTTTATTAATCGAAACCTTGTAAACTTGTGTGAAAAGGAATAAAAGGTGTCAGTTTGGAATAAAATGCAATGTTTTACCGCCTTTAGTGTTCATTTCTTTTGGAAACTGCAGTAATATGTACTTGTTGGTACATATTTTGTGTCTCGCTAAAAAGTGCACCCAGGTACATTTATGCCATGAGACCAGGTAGTAAAATACACACAGGTCATAGTTATTTCTTGTTATTTTTAACACTATCGTTAGCAAAATGTCAAAATATTAATAAAACGTAGACTTAAATGACTTTGCCTAAAAACATATTTGTTTTTTTAAACTAAACTTAACTGAGAAAAAAAAAGAGAAAAATTAAGTGCAGCAGGGATGACATTTTTGTAGTACTAAACCCTAAAACGAAATCAAAATCCTGTTAATGAGTTTTGGTCTGAAATAATCTAAAGATTATTCGCAAGCAAAAGATATGCTTACATTTTATTTGAAGACTTTAATAAAACACCCACTTGTGACTGTTAAAGCTATTACTAGTCTTTTTGAAAGAGTTTGAAAACCAAACTCATGGTGTAATTCATTTATGGCATATGTTTAACATTTGAATTCTGGTGATTGTATTTAAGCTTGAAAACGTTGTTCATTTGTGAAGATTATCTTATTATCTATCACCAACCGGCTTTTTTCACGGTAACTAGGGTGATGCAAACTACTGATTGGCCTACAAAACACGTCAACACTGCAGCGCTCTTTCAGTGATAATTAAGTTAAGCACCTAATTAACTAACAGACCATGTTAGTAATCTGCTGTGACAGACTCTGATGGCAGGTCAGTGCAGTACATTCTTAAGCTCACATTCTTGGGACGTTTTCCCACGTCCATCTCTATAGGGACTGCAAGGTAAACACTGCGCTCATTGATCCGAGGGTGACCTCTGACCTGCGCCACCCTTGTTTCCTCTGCATTGAAACCTGATCACACTGGCAACCAAATACTTTTAACTGTGTATAAGTGTGGTTATCAAGTGTGGACATCAACCACAATTTTATGCAGTATATACTCTTGTTTTACTGTTATTTTACAACCATGTCAAGCTAAACATTTTGGGGTTTTAGAGCTTTATGTAGTGCTAATGATAGCCACAGGATGATAAGATAAATCACTCATTTTATTTATAAAAATAATAAACCTCTGCAAAGCAGTAAAGTATACAAAGACACTTCTTCAGTTATTTTATTCATTGAAAATAAAGGCTTGTATGTTTACTCGTTATATTACATTATAGTTTAGATGTTTTGCGTTTTTTTATCTTGTTCTCTCTGTATTTGACTGCATTGACTGTATTTAAATATTATTACAATAGGATGTATATAAGCAGCAATAATAATTCATAGTAACTGAGCTGTAGATTTACATATTAGAATGCTTTTTGAAGAATGACGATGTACACTAAAGTAACTATTGAAATATATTCAAATAGAGAGCAGATTTTAAATTGTAATAATATTTCCCAACATTGTATAATATATTTTTCTCTACACAATATTTCGCTGTTACTCTACTGGTCTGCTGAGACACACACACACACACACACAAAAAACCCTAAATATCAACTTAACTTAAAATATTATTTTTACAGCACTAAGGAAAATCATATGAGCATTTAAAATCAGCATCAGCATAAAATTCATGCTCATGACAGGCCTAATGTTGTTTTAAATTAGTTTTCTATGCAATTCAGCACCGCACACAAGCAGGTCATGTCAACTACCCCAAAGCATTTGAAGCATTTCTGCTGAACAGGAAATGATCCTCCTGCAGTCAGGCCGACATTGTATTCTAGTACTGGCGTGAGCGACAAACAAAACAAACACGAATCAGGGCACTGCAGCAGGTGAGAGGTTTCGGAGCAAGCTGATTGGCTGATTAATGATCACTCCAGCTGCGGGCGTACAGCAGAAACCCCATCCAGAAACACCTCCGAGAGGGAGGAGATTTGTGGAGGGGGTGTGAAGAGCCGTGACGGACTGATTGATCGACAGACGCTGATACAGGGCTGGGTGAGCGATGGGCGTTCCTAGTCAGGTGTCTGACAACAATAAGGCTTCATCTTGTTTTATCTCAGATTATTGACTTCGTATTATTTGATTTTGGTTTCAGCAATTCACAAACCCATCCTCACCCAGCATCCTAGGGGTGAGTCCGATCTGACCGCACACACACATACACGCACACACTTTCCTCAACGCTGCAATCCAGCATCCCACACACACACACACACACATCTATACTTTACATACAGCATGAAGAACAGGAGACTTTGGGCCAGATGCAGTTTTCTGACTCAGTCTAATCAGACCAAACACCACTTCCTGTGCGCTCCAGATATTTAACCAATGTTTGAATATCATTTTGAAAAGGAACAGTTCACAGTTAAATAACAATTCTGTCATCATTTTGTTCCAAACCCATATGAATTCAAGAGAACATAAAAGATGTTTAGAAGTGTGTCCAAGCTGCTCTTTTCCAAATTCTTAGACGACCAAAGTTTTATGTGCAACTTTATTTTATAACGATATTATTTTGCTAAAGCTCTTAAAAGCTCAAAACTAAATGAAAACGAAAGAAAATTTAAACAATGAAAATAATTTAGGTCTATCTTTATCACAGCTATAAAAGCAACAACAACAACAACAAACAAATAAAAAATAATAAATAAGTAATCAAAAGAAAAAAAAAGTTTAATTTAATATACATTGATTCTTGTTAGTGCTGTCAAATGATTAAAGTGCATCCAAAAGAAAGTTTTTGTTTACATATTTTTGTGTGTGCTGTTTATTTTTATGTCTATATAGATATACAAATAAACAGTATATATTTTAAAATAACTACATGTATATATATTTATATTATGTTTTATGCATTGTTTTTTTATTTACATATAAATAATGAATATACACAGTGCACACTTACATATTATGTAAACAAAAACTTTAATTTTGCATTTGATTAACTGTTAGGCAGCACTACGTCTCTACAATACCTATAAAAAATACTCAAGCAGTAATTTTCTCTTTGCCTTTTGTTGTTTAATTACACAGACAGTAGCATGTGTTAGAATGCTGTCACTTTAAGACCTAATGCACAAATCTAATATAATGTTTTCTACCAGTTAATTTTTACTTAAATTGAACATTTAAGCAACGTTAGCATCTGAGAGGTGATTTTCTGTTTGCGTGCTTCGGGTTTGCAACAGAAAGTGCGCAAGTACCGAATAGATTACTATTGCAGTTTATAGCGCTTTAATGGTTTTCATTGGTGAGTTTAAAATACTCAAGTTTTCACGTTTTGAGGGACAGATGCTGTGTCGTATTAGTTTGGGACAACATGAGGGTGAGTAAAGAATGACAGAATTTTTATTTTTTGATGAACTATGCTTTAAATCTTATGTGCTGATCCCTTTAATCTTCTTTTTTGCTGTTTTCATTGGTGTTTGCTGGGCTCCGTTCAGACTGAGAGGAAGCAGAAAATACTGCAGCTCCCAAAGTGGAAATGACACAGAGAGAACGTTTCGAACACCACAGCAAACAGAGGTGCTCTTCAATACGGTGGTGGTCACAAAATCAAAAACCAAGCACCCGCCACCACGTAGAGACAGGGCGGCACGAAGACAAAAATCGCTGATTCGATGAACAAAACGAGCGATAAGACAAACGAATGAAGGAACATGTAAAAACTAGAGTAAAAAAATCATGGAAAGACAAACCCCATGGGAAAAAAATAAACCTAGAGTGGCAAATAACAGAAAAAGGGGACAGGAAGCAAGGCTGATCACCAAAAGCACCTGAGAGCGAGAGATGAGCGATTGTTTGGGAAGAACAGGTTTACATACCTCCTGAGGGAAAGACAACAGCCAAAATCATGGGAACAAACAAACAAACGAGGAAGAAAAGGAAACAAAAAAAAATTAAATTAAATAGGAAATCATACTCCCCACACGCTGCCTCTCTGATCAAAGGAAGAACGTGTGCATTTCCTGTTGCTGTGAATTACGGAGGACCGTTTCGAAGTAAAACAGGGGCTAAAAGTACAAATATACACTGGAAAGAATTCAATTCCCAAAATCGAACACAGGGAAAATGTTTTTGTTTTCAGCCTTTTAACCTTTTTCAAACCATTTTAAGCATCTGTAATAATATGCTGTAGTAAAATACTAATGCATTTACTTTGTTTTGATGCTTATAATATCACTGATGTATATGTATGATTCATATTTGTGTAATATAGTATATGTATTTTACTTAATTACAATATGAAAACTGGTCAACTTTGATTGAGTTAAGTATTGTATTTCTGTTGTGTATTGTCATTTCAAACAATAAAAGACGGGCTCTCTGTGAAATCCATGTATCATTTATGCTTTCTATGAAGTCTTTTTAATGTTCTAAAAGTGTGGTTCTCAACTAAGTGGAATTATAAAAGTATGATTTCTAGTCCTGAAAAGGTTATATAAATGAATGAAATTTTTCTACATTTCTTGTTATGCATAAATATAGCAAAAGCACTGTGTTTTACGCTCATTGGCATTTTACAGTAACCATGGATTTACATTTATACAATTCGTGCCTAACCCTAACAACCTGTTGTCTTACTAGAACTGAAAACTGAAGGGGCAGTTTCTCTTGACAGTGACACAGCTCTGATTCCTAAAATACAGTTGCATTATGTGTAATTATAAAAGAATTAATAATAGAATGTGTTCAATCTCAAGCAGTTGATCATAAAGTGCGAATACCTTCATATGATGTGTGAGGAAATATTCATCCATCAAGAGAGGAGAGGGAAAGATGTGCTACAGTATAATATTATGTGTTGTAAAGGTCATAGAAATGGGCTTACAGGAAGTGTGCGTAAACCCTAAACCTCCCACTCAGTTCCATCAGAACATGTTATCCAAATCTAAGGTAAAAACAAATCCGTATTTTACTCATGTAGTCCCACTCACCCAGTTTGAGCAGCCAGCCCTCTCTGTCTGGGTTGAAAAAAGTGTGTGTCAAGTCATTTCCGTCATCTTCAGGGATTTTGAAGGGCTCATTCTTGATGCTCTCGTATAGATTCTGCATAGAGTCAAAGCAAAAGACTTTGAAGTTCAAAAGATAAACAAGCAACGCATATCCTTATATACCGAGACACACCGCAATAAAAAGTGTGAGCAAAAAAAAGAAACCAAAATCCTCTAGAAAGCAGGTTAAACAGGTTAAACAGCAGGTTTACATTTTTCCGTAACATGATCCGTAATTATTTTTATATATCATTTTTCAATTGTCATGTTAGAAACATGTTTGAACGCACTTTATATTCCAACCAAGAACAATATTGTTCCAAAGAGACATCTACACAATAGGTGCGTTCTAGATGCACTACACTAGTCTGCCACCGACTGGCGAGAGCAGCCCCTTGCAGTCGGGGGACGAGTAAAGAGATGGCCGTTAGCTCGGACACTTATAGATTTCCGTAGTGTGCTGAATCAACATCATTATGGCAGACCATGCGTTTTTTGCCTTCAATCGTAGTGATTATAGTAACTTTTTTAAGAAAAAACACAGCACACGTTGTTCTTGTCGTCACATAATCTGACCAATGAGAATAAAGTGTGTCGTCATCAAGGCTTTCGCAGCCGATTTTGAGCAACTGCAGCACCTGACCTGTGCGACTGCTCTCGTCTTGCTCTCATGGTACTTTGATGGCACATGTGATCGAAAGGCGGCTGCAGCGCTGATCAAAGTTGGACAAATGATCTTAGAAAGCATTGTTTTGTAAGGCGGCAGTCGATTTCTTTTGGCGCCGCATGAAGTCGAACGCACCTATTCACTTTTCCTGTAAACAGGATAATTAAAGCTCTATTCTGAACAAGGCAAGCGAAGACATGCTTTTTTCACTTCCTGCTATTCTGTTTTGTTTGCCATTACTCTGCATTTTAGCGATTTAATCCCATCATTCATTTTCATTTACATCCCTAATGACAACAAAGGCAGCTAAATGAAGAGAGATGAGAGAAGGGAGAATTAGAAAATGGAGGACAATACCCCTTTGAATATAACGGTTTGTGCAGTAGCTTATCCGCTTTGTACGGATGTATTAAATTACATCAGGGACACATGGAGAAAAAAACAATACAATACAAACACAGCAATAAAAATACATCTACAGACATAAAAAGAAGTGAGAAGAGACCAACCCTGAGCAGGTCTTCTGGTAGGTCTCCTCCATCATTAATTCCTCTGTTCATGGAGATGAAACGCTCTACTGTGGGCTTGTCCTTTACGTTTGGGTTGTGAAGGCTGGTGTTTAACATGATGATGGCGAAGGACAAAATGTAGCATGTGTCTGCAAAAGCACCGCAGTGTTCCACTTACAATGACATTCAGCATCTTTCCATCACTGTCATTTAAATATTCCATGCTCATGTAAGTCGAATGAATGACATACACAGCAAACAGACCAAAGAGAGAACTTAAAGGGTGTGCAGGTTAGCAAGGTGTAAATATTGTGTGTAAACTTGCTAGCATTTACACACAATAAAACGTTAAATGCCCTTTGCCTGGACATTTCCTTTAACCGTGTTGGAAATATAGGCTACTGGTAAATCTAATTTATTTAGAGAAGAATGCGTCTGTCCAAAATCAATATTTCAAACTCTCAATTTGTGAGCATTATTGTGGAAAGCAGCATTGGTAAAACACAGCTTGTGTTTCTTGGAAATGCTATAAATGCATGCCTGAACAGTGAACACAAACCCACCTGTGGACTGAAAGACCCCCGGGTTGCATTGGCAGTAGCGCTGGGCAAACGCCTCCATCATTCTGTCGATCTTCTGAGCCTCTCCAGGAAGTCTGAAACTCCAGAGAAACTGCCTGTGTGGAGACAAACATAATGAGATTTAAAACACATTATATATCATAAGTTGAGACTTGTGCGTCAGGTTAAAACAAAACAAAACAAGAGATTAAATTACATATACATCTTGCAAAATACACTGTTTTTCGTTTACAATGACATGTCAGTGTACTGCTTTTTATACAGCTGCCTGGTCTCATGGCATAAACATACCTTAGTGCACTTTTTAGTGAAATACGAAATACGTACCAATAAGTACATATCACTGCAGTTTCCAAAGGAAATGAACACTAGAGGCATTAAAACACCTTTAATTTCTTTTCACACAAATGGACAGAGTTTTGATTAATAAAATGTTAATAAATTTTCGTACAATTACTTGAAGAATATCATGTTATGACTTCAAAACAATATTAATATATTGGTATATTGGAAAACTGATGCGTTTGAATGTTAGCATCACACATAGCCAGTTTTATATCTATGGGTTTTTATAGACAGTAGGTTTGTTTGGTAGCTCATGGAGAGGCTAGGAGCTCTGGTTGAAATCCTTTGTGACTATTGTTCAACAAAACAGTTCAAATCTGTGTATAAGGACGTTGAAATGACACAGTTGCATCAACAAAGACATTTTTATATCAGTTTTGCATTTCTTAATCAGGTAGGTTTATGGTTGGATTCGGAGTAGGGCATATTTCCAAAACAAATACAGCATTAACTTTTAGCAACAGTCACAGATATTTCAATTTTGAACCGCAGCAATGCATACCTACTGTATATCGAAATAAAAACGTGTCAGGGTTTACGTATTGAACCTGACTTTTAGTGCCACTCAGTGGATGTGAAACGTGTAGTAAGGCACATAAAAAATGTGTTGCACAAAAAAGTGCACAGAGGTACATATTTTTATGAGACCAGGTTGAATAAATACATTTTCTGCAGTCAGTTTTACCTGAGAGCCTGAACCAGGTTCAAATCTGTAAATTCATGCAGCTCCACAAAAGCATGAAGGACTTGGATATTGAAGTCATCCCTGTTGAGCAAAGCGAAAATGAGAGCAATAAGTTATTTACATTCAGCAGACTCTTTTAATCCAAAGCACACTAAATAGTTCACTCAAAAACTATCATAAACAAATGATTTTTCTCTTCAAATGATCTCTTTCATTTCATTTGTCTTTATGAGCCTTTTGAGTTTCGTAGAATTAATTTTCAACAAAGGGATATAAAAATATCTCCTAATATAAATAGTCTCGTGCACGAGACTTCTTTAAGACAAAGTGGATGTGAGATCATTCGGCACTGCACCATTTGTCAAAGCCTGGCCGTTTAACCTCTACAAGCGGAGGATGTGATATCCCTCATGGGGATGATGGCGATCTTGTCCTCTCTACACCCTTTCCCGGTGATCTGGTGACAGTGCACTCACTGAACAAAGCACTGCTGACCCCTCCCTGCCAGAGGAGCTGAAGTGCTCACAGATACAATCTGATCTGTGTCTTAGAGCCCTGCTCTCCATTTCCTGACTTTTCCAGCAGACACACCCAGACCGAAGCAGTAGAGAAAACAAGGAAGTGGTGGGAACGAAAACCAAGATGAGACAAAAAAGAAAAAAAAAAAAAAAAAAAAGGAATTCTTGCGCAGATGCAACCGAGTCACTAGAGGTTGCCCGGTGAACTGGAATAACTGAATTTTAGTCCTGTTTGAGTCAACATTCCTTAAATATGAATCAAATGAGCTTAGAGTCAGGATAAAAGGCTAATCAAAGACAGATGCAGATGGGATTTACAGAACAATCCACTTTATCCTGTATCTACATACAAATTATAGTAAGAAGATGACAGATTTCCAGGAATTTAGCACAAAGACCGACTGACAGACTTTAAAGTGCCCCTATTATGGGTTATGAAGGTTCATATTTTGGGATTTCCAAACAACAGGCTGACACGCATGCAAGGTCAAAAAACACTTGAGTTTTATTATAATCTGCATTTGTTTTTTTACCTGATTTGTTCAAAGACTCCCAAACGATTCGTTCAATGACTCATTTTTCCAATCCCCTTCAGCGATTGATTGATTGATTTCATTTAAAGCAGCGTTTGTGAGCTTTTAATGCTTCAAAAGCAGCATCTAGTGGCAAATAATGAATCTGCATTTTCATTCAGACCAATTTTTTTTTTTGCACGCGATTAATCGGGGTTAATCTGTTGGTAATATAATGCTGCCTACAAATTTCAAATCTGAATTTTGGTGGTTCAAATGCAATGCGTAACCTATATTTTATTTATTCAAATTACATTGAGCTAATGCAAATATGCAACACCAGACGAAAGGACGTTTCACCAAAGTCACATTCACCATTGAATGCATGGCATTTTCCAACAGGAGTTTGTGTGATCGGTAATATTTGGTAGGAGGAAAACATTTCCCCACACAGATTTTTCATCATGAATCCACCGCGCTGACCAACAGAATGCTGTTTGGGATGAAGCTGACTTCAGTGGGAGCGGAGCTTTGTGTGCATCTCTGCACCACTGACAGTGGACACAAAGGCAACCTTTGAGACAACGAAAATTTGCTAATTTCAGCATTTTAAAGAAACAAAGGTCGATAGACAGCTAATTCTACCGACCTAAACCTTAAAAAAGAACTTAAACTGGACAAGCATCACCATTACTACTGGGTTCCACCATTATATTTTTGAGTGAATAGCTCTTTATTTGACCTAATCCACACACTCACCTCTCTCCCAGATAGTCTCCTATTGCAGTTTTGTTAAGGCCTTCACCCTTGTAAAGGAAGCGTGCAATGTCTTCACTGGTGTTCTTCAGAAGGTCATTTTCAATGAGGAACTGAATCCCCTACAAAAACACATGTATTCAAAGTGTTTACCCTTTAAAAAAGAGAAATGATACAGAATCCATGTAGTGAACATGCTTTGATAGACTACTTAATCACCTTTTTGGGGTCCATGTTGAATTTCTTGCGGCCCATTGCCACTTGTTTGTTCCTCTGCATGTTCTTCCTGCAGCGACAATAATGATTTTTAAACAGAAATTCCTGATTTTAATGCTTTTTCATAAGGTTTATTTCATATATTTGCATACTGACATCCTCCAAAAAGCACTTTCACACTGCACCCTTTTCATAGTTCCTAGAACTACAGGAGAAGTAGAGGTTCTTACTTTTTGCTTTCACACCACAGGAACTAGGAATGATTTTATTCTAAGAACTCTCTTTCGGGAAGTCATTCAGCTTCTACTTCAGAGAAGGATCTAAAACAGTTCTATAGGAACTATCAGTGGTGAAAGTGTACGCTGATTGGCCAACACATTTGAAACACTGGTTACTTGGTCATTTTAAAAAGCCATGTAACAATATTTACTCAACGGACATGGAAAATAGCAGCAGTTTGTTCTTTTCCCAGCCTCAAGAATACCACTGCAAATTGTCATTTAAGCCCCTGACCTTATTGCATGTTCGTTTATAGGAGTTTCCCTTAAGGGTTGAACATTTATAGGAACCATTCTGTATTCAAATGAATCATGCATAGAAACTGCGTCATTTCGTCAATACTTTTTGTAATCAAATATCGCCAAAGTTTTCCGCAAATCTGTAATGGAAATGCAGCTACTCTTAACGCGAATCCCACGAAAGAAACAGCTCCAATTGCAGCATCCTCCATTCACCAGCTGTAGAAGATTGTAAATGCTGCGAATAAAAACATCACGGCCAGCCACTTCGGAGTTCCTGGCTGCTTGTGCAAACGCAACCAGGAATAAATATATTACTTTTACTTCCATTCATTTATTTTTAGCCATTGGAATAATTTTTGAAACTCTACATTCTTCCACTTACAAAACACTTTCTAAAATGTGCTGTCAGTTTTCTGGAAATTCACAAATCTGCAGAATTGTACAGTGTGTAGCTAGATGCTAAGATGTTAGTCAGATTTGACCTCACGAATGACTCACAAAGGGAGTGCATCAGTGGAAGTGGGTGCATATGAGTAGTCTGTCAAGGGACGCCCACTCACCTCTCCTCTGTGGAACCCAGGTTCTCGATCTCACTAGTCACCTCAGCTATCTCATCTTTCAGACGCTGTGGGGAGAGGACATGAGATGGTTCAAATCTAAACAGACTACAGAGATAACACCACTACTACAGTGATTGACAAAGATGAGAAATGAAACAAAAAGAAATGCAAATTCTGTTGCGTTGTCAGTAAAAAAACCCATTTACAATAACCACGTCCTGCAAAGAATGATGAAAGTTTCAACAGCAAGTAATTTTCTGTTTTCGAAGAAAGCGAAATTCAGCACAAAATCAACCAATCGAGATTGGCTTCTATCTTACTGTTTAAACACATACTTATCTGTGCATGATTAATACAATGTGTAAAGGTCTACTAGAAGAGAGTGCTGTGGAGGTCTCTGCAGGAGTCCCGTCCCACCTCACCAAGGCCTGACATTAACGGCTCAAATCTAATTCCAGTGAATGAATCGTTTGCTCTAGACTACTCTGTTTGATATAAATGTCATTAAAGAAGGACAACTGGATAACGGCCCCAGAGTAAAGACTAGAGACATCCAAATTGGATTATTTTACCATGTGTTTGTAGAGAATAAAAGGAGTTAGGATACAGGCCCAATTGTTTTGCCAAGAGTTTAGTGACGGTCTGGAGCCAGACTGGTCCCGAGGTCACGCAATGAAGAGGTTTCCCTCCTATTCATTTTTCCTGTTTAACCACCAGTTGTACGGTGGTGAAAATCGCTCAAAATCACAAAGTGTTTCTTCTTGTCTGTTTATAAGTCTAAAAAAGTTTGGTTTTCCCAGACGTTTGTCTTCCCAACTCAAGAACAGAACCACTTCACTGTCAGAAGAACTTAACATGAAAAAATGTGTTTTAGAGAGAAATTAAACATTCCCATGGACAAAAGGAATTTTAAGTAAGTATAGTATGTTGTGTATTGGAGGTCAGTGCCATGACAGATTGAATCGATTTGGTTGTGTCATAGTAATGAAGCTGAAAATGACCCACGTTTAGCTCATGCATGAGTGTCCTTTCCTAAACAATTCTGCCCTATTCCTGTCAGCTTGAGTCATTTCCTTTTTGGACAAATTGTGTTCATATTTAGTGAATTACTAGATTCTACATCATCACCCCATATATCACACATACCCTATATCGCCAAACGAACTGGGACACCTCCTTCTAATACGATTCACGGGACTTGTGTGCTTTAATATTATAGCAACAGTCTGGACAGGAAGCCTTTCTATTGTAACATGACAATGTCTCTGTGTATAAGGCAGTTGTACTAAGGTAGTTTAGGTACTGGGTAGGGATATATGCAAAATATATGCTTTATAATACTAATAAACATACAATATAATAATGATGTGCTTGCTAATAAGCAACTAGTTCAATAGTGAGAATTGGTCCCTATACTGAAGTGTTAGCAAACATTCAATGATTTCAAACTAAAATCCTTCAAACATTACCTTGAAACAAAGATCCTCTACTAGACATGCAGCTAAAACACTAAGAGCTGGAATGAATGATTCACCCCAGTTCTTCATTACCTGAATGTCGTCCAGCAGCTCCTGCTTTCGTCGGCGGATGTTTTCCAGCTCTTTCTGCTCCTCAGGCGTGAGGTCGTCAGGCACTGAGGACAACAAAACAGAAAACATGAAAAAAGCTGATTTTCTGTCAGCCAATCAACAATCTTTTGATCATTTATTATTAAGAAACAACAACCAGGCCTGGTTTCCTTTTCACATTGTGATGCATTATGATATTAGAATTGGATGAAGAACAGGTTGAGAAGTCTAAGCTGCTTCAAACATGCCAAAAAAAGCACAAAAGAGTAAATAAACAGATCCCCAAATACCTGTGGGTGTCCTCAAGTGGCTCCGACAGACCCAAACAACAATGCACAAATCAATATTAATCAGCAAACTTGAATAAATGATGCCTTCAGAATCACAGAAATGAACTTGCTGCTCTCTGGCCAGTGTCCTCACAAACTTTCATTCACCATGTGACTGCTAAATCTCACTCACAGTATCCTCCTGTAGCCATGGCAATCCGTCACTGTTTCAAACCCCATCTGTGAGGGTGCTGAAAAATCTCAGCGGGCAAAACCAATCATCTCACAGCAGATAATCCCTCTGAAACATTCGGCTACAAATGAAACTATAGGGATCACGCAGAGAAACTGATTTTTCCTACAGTAACAAATACCACTCTTCATGTGGGCTTTCATCACAGTCCATCAAAATCATTAAGAAGAACTTTAAACCGCAAAATAATTCTGCGATGGTGATGAATAATTCAATTAATTACTGAAACAGAAACAAAACATCTACTTATTTCCATTAAGTAAAAAAGAATGTACTCGTACTGGGTTGACACACTCTAAAAACCTCAAAAACATCGGAATAATGACCCTAAAACACCATCATCAAAACAAGCATGTGACACTAATACTGCACAACATGAAAGAAAGCTGATTTAAAAAGAAACCATGTAAAAACCCTTGCAAGTTCTCAAAGTCAGTGGGAAAGACATGGTGAGCCACTTCACATAGACTGTGTTCTGTCTCCTGTACTGACGCAGTCTGATGATGGAAAAACCCTCAAAATCATGCAACGTCACAGTTCTGCTTTATTCAGCAAGGAACAATGAAATGAGGTGAAGAGAGAGCTCTAAAAACCCACATGAGGAGCATGAATTCACAGTAACGCCACAGGAGGACGGTTCCCACACAGGTTCTTTCCCTCCACTGCCTAAACATCTCCTGGAGTTTTTTTTTTCTCCTTGGCACAACCGCCTCGGACTTCCTCACTAGGGGCTGTAAGATGCAAATGCATGAGTTCCTGTAGATACGCCTTTACAACTTGACTTGACATCTCCAAAACTGATAAATGAGTCAGTCTCAAATTTTAGGGCTGCAGGATCAGAAATGGAGTAATCTGACTGAAACAGTCAGGCTGTTAATCAGAATCACCCACGCATTCTACAACACCCCACACACATGAACCTACACACGGCTTAAGTGTCAAGAGCCAAACACAAAACCAGTCACTTCGCTCTTTCTGTCTCTAGCCATCTTATTTTTCAATGAAAAAGTAAACCATTTTCTGTCAATGTGCAAGACATTCAACTGATTAGCCACTATATGTCAATAACTAAAAGAGCAATTGCAGTAAAGGGTAAAACTATTGCCTCTACAATTATAGATGTTTATGATTATGATAATTAACAAAATATAAGAAACACTATTATGCAATATAAAGCAAACAGCTGAAATGATTGCACATTAGAACAATTTACAAACAACTGCTGTGTGTCTATATTGCTCAAATAAAATTAAGTATTTTCTAGACTAAGAATTTTCCAATGTTAAAGACTAATACACAGTAATTAATCTTTAAGTAATTACCTCAACTATTTAAAACTTTAAAGGGTCACCCAAATGAAAATTCTGTTATTAATTACTCACCCTTGTGTCGTTCCAAACACATAAGTGATTCGTTCATCTTCGGAACACAAATGAAAATATTTTTGATGATATCAACTTTTTTTTGCTTATTATGTCACATACGCTTGCATATATACTACGTATAGTTGAGATACTCCCTAAAATGGCGGAAGACGTAAGTCGTAAGGAAAAGAACGGATAGAGTAAATGATGTTATTTTTGTTTTATTTGCCTGGGAGGTCTTATGGGTTTGGAACGACATGAGGGTGAGTAATTAATGCTAGTTTATTTCGGTAGCCAATGTTTTTAGGTATTTATTAGAAGCTAGGAAAATATTGGTCTGCATTAAGAAAACATTTCTACTTCATGGCATAAAATAAGCCTAAAAACATTTTCATTAGTGGTCCCAGACTTTTGGAACCCACTGTAGCCTGTATACTCAGACCCTTTTAAAATAATATGAATATAAAACATAAAATAATCAAACTAAACCAATTTGTCTCAAAGCGCCAAAAGCAGCATCTCTCATCCCGCATCTCACACACCAATGTTCTGGATTCATGAAACACAGCTTAGCTGGTTTGATCAGGGTATTATCCAGAACAAGCTCTTTTGCTTATTCACTGACCTAATTTATCATGTGCTTTTCGCTGACATATTTAGTGTGCATACTGAGTTCTGCTGCTGACAGCAGCAGGAGTTTTTATTGACCGGTTTGTGTGGTCCTTACTTAAAGCTGAAACACTGAAGAGTGTTTTGCTCTGATTGGTTGCTAAAGCAGCTCTACAGTTGTTCAGAGTGAATGGAAAGGTGGAGACGTTCCTAATGGGCAGAGGCACCATAACTCAGCAAAGAAAACCACAATTACCGAGAGCCTCTTGACATAAACAAGCCCTTGAAGACCCAGCCCAATTTCCATCTTGACAGAATTGGCGCATGCTTATTTTCCATCCAGAACTCTCCTCTCGAAGTCAGGAAATTAATAGTCGAGGATCTAACCCAGTTTAGCATGTGCCTATGAGAGCCCAAGGCTCTACAGTAAATCTGCCCATAAATAAGCTCAAGTGCTCTCCATGTAATATGTCATGAAAGAGTTGCAGAAATTGCCCAGACGTACAACATCTCCAAGTGATGCTGGTTTTACTCCTGATCACTGTAAGAACCTACTGTAACGGTATCAGAATTACACTGGTAAGGCAACAGATGTGTGGAAAATGAAAGTAGATGCTGACAAACATTTGTTTTAGGGATTGAAGCAAGCACATGTAGCATCCCACCAGGAAAGTCAGAAGCTCAGGACCAGAGTATAAAAGGTTCTTCTCCAAAGCTTTTAGTACCTCAGCACTTAACTCTTGGTAGCACAAGGGAGACTATGCCTCGGGTGTGCAGTAAATCACTAGGAAAGAATGTGGTGAATGGCAGTTTGGTGGCTTAGTGGGGAGATTTGAAACATCACAGCAAGAAGGTCCATGGTTCGAAACCCTAATTCATGGGTTATTTCCAGGTGCTTTGGTTTCCCAAACATTTTATACTTGTGATGGACTTGCTGTGCATCCAGGGCGTCTCCCTGCCTGAGAGCATCCCTGCAACCCTATATAGTACAAGTGGTTTGGAAAGCGAATAGTCGGAATGTGGTAAATGTCTTCTTGCTGGCTTAGTGGAATAGTGAAGTAATGGCTTATGTCATCACACCTCAACTTGCTCCATTGTTATTAAAGCCATTAATTACAAACACACTCACACCATTCCATAACCTGTGAGACCTATATTCAGAAGTTATTTTTGATGAAATCCGAGAGCTTTTTGACCATCGATAGATAGTGACACTACCATGTTCAGGCCCAAATGGTAGTTTTTGGCCTTCAACCGTAATTTACAAAGTTACGAGAATACCTTTTTGTGGGCAAAGAAAACAAAAGTAATGACTTTATTCAGCAATTTCTCAAAGCTTCATAAAATTACGATTGAAATTCTGACGTCATATGGACTATTTTAACAATGTCCTTACTACCTTTCTGGGCCTTGACCCTGGTGGTTGTGCTACTGTCTATGTAGAGCTCTCAGAGTTCATCAGAAATATCTTAATTTTCATCCTGAAGAAGGTCTCACAGGTTTGGAACAACACAAGAATGAGTAATTAATTATTTTTTTTGGTGAACTATCCCTTTTGCATTGCCTCTGCACTATTATGTCTTTACTTTTTAAATGCAGCCCTGCATAGTGTCTTCAGCAGAACCTCTATCTGCTTGGTTTTGAGAGTCACTGTCTCGCCAGCCTGTAAACATTTACTCAAGAAATGGTTCATCATCCAAAGACACGTCTGTGTTTATTGGCAAATATGGTTTATTTGCTTGGTCTGAATAAGTGTTTTACCTCTTTCCCAATCTAGGTCCCTTCAAAATTGTACCATTGAGTCCAAACCGTGAAACATTTGCCTCATTGGTGTGAATACTGTTCCCCATGTTAAACCTCTGCTAGCATGACCCTTAGAGACTGAAGTACTCAGAAACACACATTCACTGCATGTATAGGATCATTGTTCAAGGCACTGGACTTTAATGGAGCGGGGACTGGTTCTGACCTGCTGAAAAATACAGAGTCCAGCATTTCCAAGGGCCGCGTGGGACTGCTTGGCAGACGAACACAGAAACAGTGGGCAGATCATTGATCACTCAACTCTATAAAGCCACCACTGCAACTCTCCTCAGGATAAATGCCACAATCCTTTTCCTCATAGCGCTTTGCTACCGGAGTTTGACTACAACTTAGGATTGCTTCAGGAATCTCCTGACAAATATTGGCAATAATTAACATCGACATCGAATACGTCTTGACAGAAACTCAATATCACATATTTTCTGTCTTTAAGGTCTTTGTATAAACATGAACAAGTATTTTATTGCTTGTCCAGCTCCTCACAGACGTGTAATAACTTTGTGGATGGATGAAATGAAGCTGATGGTTGGTCGGTGACTGCTAGACGCAGCAGGAAAGGAACAGATGACTGTGATGAGGAGCCATGTGCCTCTAGAATCACATGCTCAATACACACTAATCACCACAGAGAGTTCACAAATGATCCTTCTGAAGGCAATCAAACCACTCAATATGTTACGCAGTATTATATTACTGTACATTCATTCTGCAGCAAAGCAAACGTAACATCATACATCACAGTCTCAACATTTCCAAAAACACAGCCATTTAAGTGTTCAAGCAAACTGACCTGGTTCTGCAATTTTTTGTGATATCAATGTGTCGTTCTGATCCCCGTCCACTTCTGTTTACTCTCTCTTCTTCTTCATTTTCCAAGTTAGCAGCGCAACCAGAGACAAACTCAACCCAGACTACATATCCAGGTAAGAAGCGGCAGTCGGGTTTTCAGAATGACAAAGTGAGCAAACCGAGGAGGAACAGGAAGACACATTTGACATTCTGCTGAAGTCCATGAGTAGACACTCCTCTCCTCTCCTCATCCCACACTCTCTCTCTCTCCCTCTCTCCTCCCTCTGCTCTTATACATCATGCCATCACAAACAAAGAAGCCCCATCTAGTGGTCACTCTCTAGTCTTTCTTGCAATTACTCCTAATACTTTCACCCCATTTTTTTTCTACATCAAGCAGAAGAACTCTAACCAGGAGGGATCCCGTTACTTGGCTTATATCCGTTATTCCAGTGCCAGCCAAAGGACATAGAGAACATTGAGTTTTGTGTTTTTTGTTAACCAAGTCTCATATTGCCATTCTGGTGCACATTTAAAACATACAATCTGACCAACCACAGTTTGCTTCATTTAGGTGTATATTAAAGTCTCTTAAATACTCATGAATGTTGCCATGTGTATATGACTAGGGCAAGCAGAGGAGGACATGTCATCACTCGGGCCAGTAAGTCACATTCACGTCACTCACTCATACTATTTGTAGTGTAAATGTAATGCTGATGTAGCTCAAACAAAGCATGACATTGTCTATGTAAAGGTCATGTTCAATTTCTATGCAAGTCCCTATAATTGTATTTGGAAAGTAAAATAGATTATAACATTAACGGTAAAAGACCATAACAACTCTACGGTAAAAAACTATACTATAAACTAACTATATAGAGTGGAAAACGTAAATAAATCAAATGGAACATTCTATGTAATTTTACAATAAAGTACAAATACATACAATGGTACATTTACCATTGTTGTACGCTTATTTCATGTTCATTGCATTACTATTATCTTTTATATTTGTGTATTTGACTCATAGCACCTTCTATAAACCTGTCTGGGTTGTCAATCCCAGTAAATAAAACAATGTTTTAGAAAATTTGGTATATTAACAAATCGGTTATTAATTTCGTTATTTACAGTAAAGTTCTGGTAACTGCAGCTTTGTTTTTAAACATGTAAATTATGTCAATATCATTCATTTCTTTCAAACCTTTCTTTTTATATCTTCACAGTGGGCCTGTAGCTAATCGACACAGACAAGCTTAATAAGAACATGATCAATATGCCAGCTCATAAAGGCCTGAGATCATCTTTAAATGTGTTTTTCTGGAATCCGTCAGCTTCAGTGTGTCCTGAGAGGGTCATAAATCAGTGGAGGGCAGACCTCCAGAGAGACGACACATTTCTGTGTCATACACACTCTTGTTCAACAACACACGACTCACATGAGCGAGTGAAAGCCAGGGAATCAGAGCAGCAGACATAAGCCAAAAATAACACCAACGACAATAACAGACCGTTTCAAGCCGTACACGAAGAATGCAGACAGACTTATTTTTATCATTAGCCTAGCTAAACAATCGTGGGGCAGCGGAGGACTTAGCTACAGATCTGCGCTGAGCAAACATCCTGAACCTCTGCAGAATAAACATCCTGCCATTTATGTGAACAAATGAAAGCGCGCGGGAGAAATCTGATGAGTAAACACCACATATGACTGTAGACCCAGAATGAAGATTATCATGGGAATCTCTTAATGTTACAGTTTTTTAATATATATTCTTCATAATCAAGCTTGCATTCAAGCTAAGAAAACCAACTTAATATTTTATGTAAAGGGTAAAGCATATAATAGGAAGTCTGAGACAAAAGGAGAAAGAAGAAAGCTTGTAGTTTGTTAGCTTTCTAGATAATAAAGTCATTGACTAGCCTATGTTTGCATGCAATAACAATGAGATGTGGGCAGTATCATGAAAGGGAAACAAACTGACGTCATATACGGGGCACAATGCTACATTGTGCATGTCATGAACCGTCGAACCGTGCGACGCATGCATGCACCGACCTGAACGGTTCGGTTTTTTTTCCAGGTAGGCAAACACCTTAAACTGCATTACTATTTCCTCTCTCGCCAAAGTACACTTGTGCTCAAACGTACATGGACAATGTGTTTTATTTACACAGTATCATGAATGAACCCCGTGGCATTTTGTACTTTTCCATCCACTCCAAATCGCTTTGGCAACACAACTCCACCACAGTTTGCTCCTCATCCAGAGACGAAACAAACAACATGAGAGCAGAGCAGACAATGACATTTCAATGCCCCTCACATTACCTAATAACATCCAATACATCCACAGACGTCCATCACTGTGCTGAACACTGGGTAATGGGAGGCAGAAACTGTAGTAAAACTAACAATTAAAGGGTTAGTTCACACCAAAATTTACGTTTTGTTAATTACTCACCCTCATATCGTTACAAACCCTTAAGACATCCCATAAGTTCATAAATCTTCAGAACACAAATTAAGATATTTTTTGATGAAATCAGAGTCCTCTGACCCTCCATAGACACAACTGAAATGATTCTGATTCTGAAAATACATTTCTGGATCATTCCTTAATTTGTGTTTTGAAGATGAACGAAGGTCTTGCCGGTTTGGAACGACATGAGGGTGAGTAATTAATGACACAACTTTCATTTAGGCGTAAAAATAACCCTTTAAATGTGAGTGGCGATGTTTCCTTATGGCATGTAAACATCTTGCTACAAAGTCTGACTAACACAGACTTCTGCTGAACTGCAAACACAACTTTTACTTGATTTTATAAACTGAGGGGGCCAATGGTTGGATTGATTCGAAGTCAAGAACATATCACGGATGCTTGCTGTCCACGTAGCCTACCAACATCTACGACCTGTATATGATAGCAACACCAAAACAGTCAACATCTCGCATGCCCTTTACTTGCTTAATACAGCACACGTGACAGGAAGTCACGTGACCCCAGCGGTCACAACGATAATCTACAGTGCAAAGACAGGAAACCAAGCAGAGCGGAGCTGAGCAAACAAAAAACAAGATCACCCCATTTGGCATCGTAGCTCGAATAACTAAAGTCAAAAGCTAATAATATTAATCAGCACTGTGTCTCCCATGATCCTCAGCTGCATTACAATTTAAAGGGCAGTGTCTTTTTCTTGCCAGAGTTCAGTTTAAGGTGATATTTCCTGTTAAGGCTCTTTCTCAAGTGGCGGTTTAGATAGCCCACACCCTTGCTCTGGAAAGAGCTCAAACCAGACGCGCTTTTCAACACCCAGGCATTTTGCAATATGTAATTACAAGTATAAAAATATGTTTTGGGACCTGACATATATGGATATACAACATAATATACTGATGATCTGTTGATCTACAGATCAATATTAACACCATTCAATACTTTTTGGATAATTAAAAAAAATAATAAATAGGTGGGGTAAAAGTCACATTTAGGCCGTTCATTTAGCAGTAATTATAATTAGATATTAGTAATAACATGTAATAATTGTAATTATATATTAGTAATTATACCTATCTTCTTGATGTGCTGAAATATTTTCAATGTATCGTTTTCTTTTTACTGTTTTAAGTGTGTAAACAAGAAAAGCTCAAACTAAATTGTTGTTAGTGACTGGGCCAAAACTAATTCTGCTTCCCGTGTTTTCTACATTTGTGACTGGTTCTTGGAAAACTTGGGAATATTTTCACGTCCAGCATTCTCCCAAAAAATCCCAACCCCCTTCACTGAAGCCCAGACAGCTGGGAAACATTCCTCAGACTTCAAGTGTTACAAACACACATGGCTGCAGCATGTTACAATCCACTGTTAAACCTTCAAGGAACATGCTGCTTAAAAAGCAGGGAATTCAAAGAGAAATCATGTATTTCGGTGGTATGCTGAATATTGCCTCAGACTTGAGGAGTCTGGACAAGTTACAGCCTGTTTGAGTCACACACTTGGAAGACAGACACATTAAACATCACAGGAAAATATGCAGGAAAGACAGACTCGGGATTACTAGAAGCGAGGACACACAAACTTTCTACAGCAATAAAGAACAAGCAGCAGAAAGCATCTCAGTGGAGGCATTTGCACAATATCAGAGAACAATAAGAGGATTATGAAACAATAAAACGCCTTCATTCCTCTTTAAAACCAGGGAGGTTTTTATTCACAATGAATAATTCACAACATAGCTGCATACTCTAAGAAAAGATGATGGACAGTTCACATGAGGGAGTATTGTTGTCTCCAGAAGCCCTGAGCTGACAGTATTACTTACACTCACCCTGAGTAACAAATGGGTTTTAACTTCCTTCAGAGTACATTTTTGTTTTGAGCAGGTGAACTATGTACTGTAAAATATTGTTTGTGTATTTATTGATTTATTTATTTATTCACAGCATGTTTGCTCTCAACTAATTAAAAACCAAAAACATTGTGGACATTCATTTACATAAACTCGAGCTTTTAAAGGAGTCAGAGCGCTTAATAGTTCAACATTTTGTTAACGTTTTATGAAGAGTAACTTCGGAAAAAGTAACAGCTGCCGATAGTCAGTCACTCACCGACACCGTCCTCGGATTTCAGCACCATCTCCCTTTCTGCAGTCACTCGATACGCTAAATAAACCCAAAGAAATCTCGCTTGGCAACACAGCTTCGCCGTCAACTTTCGAGAACACAATCGGCTATTTTACATTTAGTCTAGAGCGGAAAGATTGCGGTCGAGGAAGGGTGTTCGTGCGTGAACGGGGGAGTGTCTTTAACCGTAACCGGCCAATCCCTAGCGCCGACCGAGAAGACAAGCGAGTGACTCGACGCCGCTTCCCAAACGGGCTGTGTCTCAAATCCTGGACCAGCCACTCGCTGGGAACATTTTGCAGGATTGCCAAAACACGCTTCAATTCGAGCGCGAATGAATCTGAAATCAAGCGTGTGTTTGTGAAGATTCTCAAGAGATAAACGTGGCAGTAATTTGCCTCACGTTTCCATTCGCTTATGGGAGTAAATCCTAGAAACAAAACTGTAGGCTACTTCTTGAATATTCACAAATACGCCACCTTTCCTAAAGACTGCTAAACTTCCCAGAGGACAGCACTTAGATGATTTAAAACGAATTAAGGCTGAATAAGAAATAATGTCGTTATTGCAATGTTAAATACTGTGAATTAGGTTATATAGTAAACATTCAGCCTAGCAGATGCTATACTATACTACTTTTCTGCTAAAACTCTCCCATGGCTAATTAACATCATTAGTCCACAGAGCATAAACAAAAATATGTTCATTAACAACTGATATTAATACTACTATCCTCTGTTTAACATCTGTTTTAACAGAAACCAAATCTTTGATAAGGTTATCGTGTCAATCATCACATTCTTGCATTAGTACACCCCAAACAATCCCGAGACTCTAACTGACACTTCCCCAAACTTTCAGTTTGCACTCTATATAGCCATTTACAGTCATTCAAGTGCGTCACACCCAACAGCAGCCCTAGTAAACACACCACCACAGATTTAACGACACTAATGGCTGATTCTGATGAACATTATTAACAAGTTCTTACTTCAAAAATAACACTAATATTTTAGAGGGTTTTGAGACGTTCCGATTGAGAGCTTATATACAACGCCTTCAAATGCTGTCTAGATAGGCAGCTTACTAGGGTTTGGGACGAAGCCGCAGTATTGAGTTTCGCCTCCACACCCTGGCTGTGAGGAGTGTGTGTGTGTAGGTGGGGGCAGGGAAACTGAATGACGAACACCGGCAGAGAACAGCCCTGAACATGTGTTTGTGTGTGGCCCTGAGCCGAGAGCTACATAAAACAGATAACACCTTATCGACTATTAAGTGTACAAGATGCACAGTGCAGAATAAATCCCTTTTTATATCTGCTATAGGTGTACTTGTAGCCATACAGTTGCACATTTATACCTATATAAACTAAACTCTAGGTATGAAGGTAGAAATTAATTAGATTCATCATATGCTAAAAAAAGAAAGGTGTGCGCTACAAAACCAGGAGATTCGGGATAGTTTCTTTATGTAATGCACACCACACCTGTTGAGTTATCTATGGGTTTGGATAATTGGAAATTGACTTTTTTTCATGATGAGTACAGAGATTAGTGTACAAAATAATAACCACGGCCTGTTTGAGATCAAATCTAAAGTCTTTGTAGACTCATGCATGTTAAGGTGACAAGAATTTCACAATAATAATTAATAATTAAATAAATATTTGTTATATATATTATTAGTTATTATATTTAGCATTATTAGTTATTTGTTCGGAAATAATATACTTTAAAAGAATATACTTAAGTGTTAAATGATTGTTAATTGCAATTAAATTCAAATGTATTAAAGTACACATATATTAAATGCAATTATTTGAATTTAAGACTGCTTCTTTTTATCCACTTAAGTACGCATGTTAACTGCAATTAGTAAAAATGTATTATAGTTCACATTTATATTAAATGCAATTATTCATAGGTAAAACTGCTTATTTTACCCACATTAGTAAAACTTAAGTCCATATGTTAACTGCAGTTCATAACATTTTATTCATAGTTCACATTTATGTTAAATGCAATTATTTTAATGTAAGACAGCTTATTTTACCCACTCAACTACATATATGTAATTTTATAATTGCTTATATTGTCATTATCTTTCAAAAGACTGTTGAGTGTCCTGATAAGCATTAACTAAACTGTCATTTCTACTGAAACTTGTATTTAGTGATTAAGATGCAATTAAGTGCATTTAAAATGCATTACATTTAAATTTAATACAAAATTTCACACTTCAGTTAAATTATAATGTGCTTATATTAGTCAGCACATCAAAACAATACCAATATGTACTTCTTTCAATTCACATCAAAATATTGTTTTATATATTTAATAAAATTAAATTATATTTATTATATTTAAATATAATTGTTAAAATATAGGAATATAGTATAGGAATATAGTATAGTATAATATAGTATATAGGAATATAATTAATTAAAAGTTACAAGTGCACATTTGATACAGTCAAGCACAGCCCATAGGATAGAGAGCATTCCTGTCTAGTTTAACAAATATCACGGCTGTGTCCTGGTCTAACAACGTGTCCTTTGTCCAGCGGTGCTGTCCTGCATATGAAGAATGTCAATGCGTCAACTGACCTACATACGTCAAATTTACAAGACAAGAAGTCCTTGTTTTCAGATGCCAGGTCAGTTTTACAATAAGTCGACTTTCAAACTATTATTTAATAAAGAATTATGCAGTCCATTCGACATACAAATTAGATGTAGATATGCGGGCTGTAAATCTGATTTATGTAAATATTATGTAAAAGTCAAATAGACATGATTTGTTTCCAAATGCTTCCATGCCTACTGCTATTGTGTACAATGCATGCAATTTTTATACATTTTCTTACTAAAATGTGATGCTTTCACCCATTTCATCATTCACAAAGTGAATATCTCATAGCTTAAATGATCTCTTAGTTAAGTCTAACACACCTCTTCTCAATTAGCCACATGACAATAAGTTATGCAAACTATTTTAATAAGAAACGGCTTTGTAAATGCGATTGCATAGCAGCACAAACATAGCTATTTGTGGAATGTTGTTTTTCCTTGTATTGTTTCTCATGGCGGTGTTGGGAAGACTGGAATGTGGCTGTGTGAACGAGCGCTCTCACCCAGATCGAATCCAGCATCTACCTCCTGCTTGTGCCATCAGACAGCACGCATGAAACAAAACAGATGACAACTGCCATAGACTTCCATAGTATTTACCTTTTTAATCAGTGGCTCCCATTAACAGTTTTTAACCCTTCTTTAAAGTAGCTTGTTTTTGTACTCAATCTTGAACAACAACAACTGTGAACACAGGCCAAAATCTGCATGAAGAGTGACCTCTGCTGGCTCTTCCTGGAAACTTATGACACAGCACGAAATGACAGATCTAGCCTCAAAGAAGCTTTAAAGGCGCTCTATTGCTCTCGAAAGACAACACAGAGGCTGCAATACCGAAAGAAACACTTTGGGCACCACAACAAAAACAAACTTCTGCCAACCAATCGGCAAGAAGAGGTGGGGTTTACCACGCGTTAACCTGAAATATTGACATGAAATAATGATATATCTGATAAGTTTTCCATTGATGTATTGTTAGGATAGGACAATATTTGACAGAGATACTTCTATTTAAAAATTTGCAATGTGAGGGTGCAGAAAAAGACATATAGAGAAAATCGCTTTTAAAGTTGCCAAAAGATATGATTTATGACACATTTTATATTGTCCTACATTTGAAGGATATACTTAAATTAACTGAGCAAATAATGCAAATAACATGCATCAAAGACTACATTTTGCAATATTTCATTAGCATACAGTGAATTTCCTAACCCATGTTCGACACATAGGAAATCAATTGGAGTAAAGGTTATTTTGTGGCCATTAGAGCCTCAGTAATCCACTAAGCCCTGGATTTGGCTCTCCAGCTGGTTCCTCTCAGTTTCTGACCTTATTGAGAGATGAAAGCAGCGGGCATTTCCTGGCAAGGACCCCATAGCTGACGGAAAAAAGCCCCACTTTAGGACATAGACCCCACACACTTACTACATATCTACTGTTAAAAAAAGTTAATTCCTGACCGGATGAGACAAGGTTTGGTTCTATCTTTTAACTGTTGAGGGGGGATGTTGCAGCATCTCTTGGAAAACCTTTCCAGAAGAGTTTGCTTCTGTTATACAGCAACAGCAAAGGAAGAAATTACTCATTTTTTTCCTCATAACATTGAAATTAAATGTTCATCAAGGCACAAGAGGTCAGCTCTAAATGATGATGATGAGTACCTCCCAAATGTATTCAGTGGGGCAGACGGCCAACATGGCACATCTTCAAGCACTGTTCATCACTGGACTCTAAAGGACATGCAAGTTCATGACTTAAATTAACAAATTACTAGAAGAGGGCATAAGTTTAAACTGACAAACGTGAATTTGTATAGTGTACTTCAAAATGTAGAAGAAGCCTATGTGCAAGCATCAACAGAGGCCAAATGAGCAGCTAAGCATGGCATGGAAATATGCTCTTAATTCCTTTTGGAAACTGCAGTGAAATGTACCTGTTGGTACATATTTCTTGAATCGCTAAAAAGTGCACTAATGTACATTTACAGTATGTCACAAGACCAGGTAGTACAAGAATGCGTTCATTATGCAAACATTCAGAAGGTGGGCTCGCATTGAAACTGCAACATTACTTGGTTTATTTGTAGATGTGTGACAATTCAACTTTGTCCAAATGAACAATGAGGCTAGTCCAGTATTTCTGCCCATCTTGACTATTAGATTTATGTATAGGCAATGCTACGGTTATCTGGAATGTCCACCTCTTCCACAACCCGCTGTGTTTTTGCAGCAGAGTAATGAGCCCTTCTCTTATTCTGTTCCCAGAGTTCCCGCCTCCAGCTGTCTCCAACCAAAAATCAAAGCGCAGGGAACAATTTCCATGTCACACAGTGGACAGCAGCTATAATTTCAAAGCACCTGCTCTGAGCTGAAGTACACAGTAATATCAATCTCCTAATAATCTTCAGGAGCAATTAAAGCAACACAATCATGCGATTTATTAATGTTTTCATCATCACTGCATCAGTTAGCTGGAGCTTGTCATGGTTTTTGGGGGAAAACATTCATAGAATAAGCTAAATTAATGCCTTGTCAGTTGTAAACTTTTGAAATAGACTAGTATGTTCAGTTTACCCATGATAAGGAGGAGGCACTTTATTTTAAACGGTTACATCGGCAATGACCAAGTGTATGAAATTGTGATCCAGCCATTAAATGAGTCATACAAGACTCTCTGACAGCATTCACACATTAGTTCCAACCCACTGCCGTCATTTGTTTAAGTTGGGAGTTTAGCAACATGAACTCACATGAACTAACACCACCAGATGACGACATTTACGAACAAAGCTTCACCTCCCAGCACGACAGGAACAAACCCCAGTGGTCCTCTGCACAATGACATCACACCAGCTGAAACTACAAACCGGAGTATTCAAGTTCAGAAATTCCTGTCTCATAACCACCCACAGTCTTTCTTCTGACTCAACATACTGACAAGATCCTAGAATCTCTTCCTTAATCTAGCAGCCTAGAGAACATGCTTACTGGAAATAACTCTGGGCCAATGTGTCCTCACCAAATACCTAGAGTATGAATTGGGCTGTTAAAAAGAGCAATTAAAATTTTTGACTTAGAAGATTGTATACACATATTTGGCTTTAATGCATTCAAGTGGATAGGTTGTATTTACGAGTTAAACCCACATTAATGCTGCCACAAAGTTGTTATTATAAGTGAGAAACTCAAAATGTTATGGATTTGAAAATGTGAAAGAAAAAAAGTGAGAAAATATTTGCATTAGACTGATGGTATTTTTACAATAAAACTTTTGTTACATATATTGTATAAGTGACAATGAATATAATGATTCAATTTACATCACATCATAAAATCAAAAAAGCAAAAATTCTTTATGTGCATCACATTAAATCACCATCTTTTTCAATGAAAGTGTCATGAATGCATGCTGATATTGTAATTACTATACAATACAATGTTTGCACTTGAATGCACTAATAGATTTATGACATTTTGAATGAAGAACTAGATGCTTTCCACGCCCTTGTAAAAAAAAAAAAAAGTACACTTTAACATATATTTAAAAAGCAGCATATAATGGAAATAACGCACTTTAAAAGAAAATGAAACAATAACATATTAAATGCAATTAGATTAATATTTTATTCAACACAACGTAATAACTTTCAGAACGCTCTGAGGTAGTTTTAGCCCCCACCTGATTTATCTCCATAGATGCTGTGTTCACCTGTTTCTAGTTCATTTAAGCATAAGTATAAAATTGCCAGTTTGGTAAAATAGAAGTATTTTTATTGAGTACTTTTTATAACTATGCAAATGCATTTGTAGTATACTTGAAATACATGAAATGTAAATATATTTCAAAATACATTTGAGCATTTTTCACTACGGTTCAAATGCAGTTTTTTTAATATACCTTTGAACTATAGTCAATATAGTTAAACACGTTGAACGAATGGGGGCTTTTGAGGTTTACAAAGGAAAGCAAAAGCATTGTACAGTAGAATCAACAAGGCACCACAAGTGTAGTCCACACGACTTCCAAGTCTCCAGTTATTCTTCAAAATATCTGCCTTCTGTTCATTTTTAGGTGAACTGTTACTGTAAACTAAAACAGACAGAAACAAAGACTAAGTTTGTGATCTTGACTCTCCTGGACTCTCTTGAGCTCTGCGTCTGAAGGATTACAGCTGCGTTAATGACATTAACTGATCTATCAGCTCCAGTCTGTTTGACTAAAGATCCTGTAAGCTGACCAGAAAGATTTCACTAGGCAGAAACAAACTCTAAACTCCTTCAGTCTGCTTTGACACACTGATTCATATGCATACAAATACTATTGAAGGCTGCACACTTGTATCTTAAAGTGATATACTATAAATTATAGGTGACTGAGCAACCAATGCCTTGACAATGCTGCTTATTGGTCCAGGTAAAAAGTGCCCACCTCCAAGTCTGTATGAATTTCTGGTCTCATATATCACTCCTTCTGTGCAAGACAGTTGGAATTGTTCTCATTTTACAAATCACCAGCCAATTGTCTTTTGCATAAAGCAACAGCACACAATGCTAGCAGTCGTTATTACGATAGCAATGCCTCTGTTAACGAATCAATAGGAAATATATTGGTTTAGATTACAATGCCTAAAAGATGAGACAGCTCTTACCTGAAACACTCCTTGGTAACGTTGGACACAAGAAAGCTTGAAAACTGGACACACACAATTCACTAACACTCCCCATGTTCTCAGGACGAATGTTTCTCTTGCTCTGTGTTTATTGTTTTTCTACCGTCCTCAGTTTTAGCATGCGGGTCAAGCTACGCACGCACAAACCAGCCTGCCTGTCATGCCTCAGTGTCTCAAAGCATTTTCTCTGTAGTCCACAGGTCTCGTCTTCTTCCTCTTTAGGTCGTCATATTTGTGTATGCGTTTTGGCCTTGCTTAATAATCTCAACTTCTCTTTGACACTTTCAGTACTTCATTATGTAGTCTGCGAGTCTGTTTCCTCTTTCTCAACTTGCAGTAAGAACTGTGACGATTCTGTTTCCCTCTCACTGCTAATAATGCCTCGCTCCACTTCTCTGCTCCTAATCTGCTTCTTTCTCTCACACACACAGCTGACTCTTAGATCCTCTGAAGTCAAACACAAAAGAAAAAAAAGACAAACACCAAAATAAAATTGTGTCTTTTTTCTAAATCAAGATTTTTCGAATTGATCACATGTACATTTTAGAAGCATACATTACAGTCGTCCTTTGAATAGCTATTTAGCGAACATCTTATTAATGCACACTGAAATTACTTTTCCAGGTCATGTGGGCTACTGGGTAATCAGAACTAAGAGAAAAATGGGCATTTGCTTTAGCAAAATCCAAAGATCAGTCATGAACCAATCTGATTGACCCAATCACAAGCTCACAATCATGAGACCACGCTCCGTTTTTAAAGCATCAAATAACTAGTTCAAAGCAAAAGCTTGAACATACAGTACATCGGCATGGTAATAACTACCACAGTGATGGAAACTAATCTAAAATATTAGATTACATGGAGAGGGGGGGTTTATGACCTATACTGCCGCCAGTCACTTGGGGGCGATCAAAGACACAACGGCTTCACTTTTCAAGGCTTGCACGGCACACCCGGGTCAAACTCTGACACAATGACATCATCATCACATGGCACAGCTGATTGGTTCTTATGAATCAACAGCCAGTGAGCTTGCTGCTATACATTCAAATACTTGCCCAGTGCTTGGAGTTATATAGGAGTTGCAACATGCTTCAGAAGCCCTCCTCCTTCCCCAGCTCCACCTGTATAGATCTGCCACAGGGTCATTGATATATGCTGTGTGATATGTGCAGCAGCAGTATTTCTAACATGCTCACAGCAGCAAGTGAATGTATTGGCGTTAGCGAGTCTGGTAATCAATAAGCTGCTGGTTTGATGTTTTATCGATTATTTGTAATCAGCAACTTCAAAAAAAACATATGGAAACAGATTTTGCACACTTGTCCGACAGAGCTATTTCCTCCCTTTCATTTTTTTTAAGGGAGATATAAACAAAACAAGACATAAACATTCAGAGAAAAGTCACGTAACAAATGGATTGATCAATAGTTGATCTCTTCATTGAACAACTGTGCCTGTTATTAGCTGCAAATCACCTAGTGGTCACATATCTAATACATCACATGCCTCGGCCAATTAGCTTTCAGCATGACAGCTGTATTTCTGTCGGTCACAGTCAGCAAGGGAGTGAAAGTCCCCCCCCACCAACTGCTACTTAAAAAGTTACGGCGAACAGCGGCGCGGCGCGTCTTGGACGGCGAGAGCATCGAGGAGAGTTGAAATCAGGTCAACTTTATGGTAATGAGCTATGATGCGGTTCGGCGGCAACCAATCAGAATGTAGACGTCCACCGCTTGAGCAGATTCCAGAAAATGCATTCCTGTAAACTTTGGTTCAGACCCTATTTTAGTCCCTATGTCCCATTATACAACAAGAAAAGAAAATGGAGGAAAAGTTAATAATTGCTGAGGCGGGTTTCCCAGTCATTTACAACGTGTCCTTGATGTCGTATAGGGACATAAATAAAAAACGATGCATGGACCAAGGTGTCCGAGATTGTTGGGGTTCCTGGTGAGTTTCTAATATAGATTAATGTTATGTATTTTCTGAAAATAAGCGGGAATTTCAAACTAACTGCAGAATATTCTGACATATCGAAACATATTGGATTAAATGGAAAATATGTGTTGTAAAAAGATGCAGCAATTTTTTTCACAATTAAAATCGGTAACGTCTGCTTTTTTTTTTTTATACCAGGAGAAATAACATACTACACTTTATCCGGTAGTTTGACACAAATTAATAATAATTAAAGACCAAGACTAGTAAATGTCTCCTATAATATTATATTATCTCCTATAATAATTAGACTAGCACTTAACCATCAATATAAAAATTACACACCACACAAATGGCTTTTAATTGAAAGAAAACATGTATTACAAAAAAAGTTCTTTCCATCAATCAATTTCTTACTTTCACAATAAATATAATTGTCAAGGTTAATTTATACCCTCCTTGTGGTCAGTCCGCACAAGATTAAAAAGCTTCTTTGACTCGCGGCCCCTTTAAATAAAAGAGAAGCATTCAATCTACGTCAGAGCGTCCAGCGCATCTAAAAATCTCTGTACAGCGTCGTTGGCAGAGCGGCCAGGGTGAACTTTGACGCTCTCGTCGCTGGCGGTGTGAACGCACAGTTAGTCTAAATCTATAGCCCAGTCACTTTTCAGGGGGAATCCCAGTTTTTTGGTGAGGTTCCCCTGATGAAAGTCTCATTCCAGGGACTAAATATAAGGTTATTTGATTTGCTTCAACCCATGGAAAGCGTGCTAAAGTAGCCCAATTCCACGGGAAACTTGCGAACATGGCAATACTGAGTCCGGAGAGAGACGCTGGGGGACAAATGTCTCATGCGCAAACTGCAAAGTCAGGGACTGAAAATGCTGCAGCTGCACATCAAACACGTCACAGGACAGCACAGCTCTTTCTGTCAGCTCAGCATCTCTCCTCACATCTGACTGTCACTTCCCTTTCAGCTGTCGTTTATTCAGCAGCTCTGAAGCAAACAACCAGGCAAAAGAACATGCATAAACCACACCTACTCAAATCTGAAGAAACCCTTTAGAGGTCAAACAAGGGTTCCCACATTCAACTTGAACTCAAGAATTTTCACTATTTATAATTGTAAATATTTTTATTTCACTATGAGAGTTTAGTTGTCACTAAATCTACACTGAACTTCCCTGTAAACGTACCACCCATAGTCCTTTTTTAACTTTTACTAGTAAAAAAAACCCTTTACAATTATCTAATTTAATTCTTTAGTTATGATTATAGCTAGGAAATACATCACAATGAAAATACACACACACCATGCACATTTACAAATTGCAATTGCACATTCTCATCTAGTCATGATGATAGGAATAATAACATTAATATCCATGCAGTAATGATTTCCAACTTTCCTTTTAGTATTCTAAAATGCTGCTGAAATTCAAAACAGGAGACTTAAATGATGCTACAGTGTCGCCCCTCAAAGGTCATCAAGTGCAATGACATCAAAAATGTGCTGGTTACAGCTAAACTCTGTAGGACAGTGTGTATTTGGAGAAGAACTAAAGACTCCTGATTTAAGTGTTTTAGTGAAGAAATGATCCAAGCCCCTCTTTATGAGCCGAAGAGAGATGATAGGGTACAGTGGGAATATTGTGTGAAAAGAAAGTATTTAAATTCATACTATCATATTATTGAAAGAATGAATATTCCTGTTTTCCTCCTACAGTATGTAGGGCTGGGTATCGAGGCCGATACTTTTTAAGTACCGATCGGAAAACATCTTGTTATTCGGTACATAATTTCGATACCTAAAGGGGTTAATCTCATCAACGTCATTGACATTAACATGTTAGACATTAACGTCTTGCGTCTCACTAAATGAGGACAAAAATACAGCAGGCTACACGAAGAACATCTCCAGAACTGCTCCGAGAGTTACCTCAAGAGCATTTTACCGTTTCATTTGAGTAAATCAATCGTCATATCATATACACACAGAACTGTAAAGGTATTCATGGCAAGCCATTAAAATGAATTTTGGTTTGGACATGGCAGCAGAAATATATTACTATTGTTCAGTAGAATATATATAATAGGCTACTACAGAAATGATTAAAACTGTAAAATAAAATCCCCTTTTTTTTCCAAAAATTTAAATTAGAATTAAAAAGACAAATGTTTTATGAATATTTTCATACATTTTCAGAGGAGAAAAAATGATAAGGCCATTGTAAGAATAATTAATAATGCACTAGTGTAAAGGTAACATAACTGAAAACTAACTTTATTCAAACTAATTTGCACTGATTCAGGAGATGAGGTTATGAGTCTGTATAAATGTCAACAAGACAATGTAATTGTGTTAAAACTGATTTCATAAAACTGGTATCGAGGAAGTGTTCAGGAACCAGAATCGAACTCAAGGTATCAGTATTGAAATGTTTTAAACGATACCCTACTCCTTTGTCAGCATTAGTGTTTTTGGGCCACCTTTAATGATTTTTACCCCAAATACTATGCTTGTAGTCTTTTATCTCACAATGTTTGTGTTACCTTCTGACACTAATCTCTATTGGCCTGCATTTTAACCATTGATAATTCTAATCTAATAGTGCTGAAGAAGCCAACATGTAGCATGATTGCCTTAAAATTAATTCATTCTTCAAGCACTCTCAGTTTTAACCCAATATCCTGTTTTCCACCTCAATTTAAATTCAGGAACTGTGTTGGAATCTCAAAGGTGTTTTGAAGGCACGGCACACAAACTGCTTGGAAATTAGCAGCTACAGAGTGTTTCTCTCCGAAGCTCTGCAGTGCTAAAGCACCTCCTACGCAGCCTCCTGTCCTCCTCACACACACAGATCACACATTCTGCCATGCCTTAATCAAACTATAACTCTAGATGATTTTATTCACCTTCATACTTTACTTCTAGGATGCATAGTGTCTGATCTCATCTCATGCGAGTTAAAAAAACATCACACATGCACAGACACAAAGAATGAATGCATGCTTGTCACGGTGAGTACATGATGACAGAATGTGGAGTCTTCAGGCTTGTGTTTGTGAGTCCACAATGTGTCGTGTTGAATGCTGTTCGTGTGGGAGGAAGAGAGCTCTTGGGTGGCCAGAGCTTCACGCTTTCGGCCCACAACAGTTCAGATACCTACAGAAACAGCTCAGAAACTCTCACTGGGGCTGGTTTAGATGTTACATGAAGCTCAAGCATCTTTCCAGCAGGCTAGGTTCCCTGGTCTTAAAGCCTGCGCGTTTAAGAGATGAGTCAGTGTCAACACAGAGATGATGTGAGATTGTGTCGAGTATTGAGTTACAAACACTGACCTCAAAACAGACAGAAACACACCAGGTCAGTGATGGCTGAGGCTGATATACTGTAAGAATTGATTCCTCATCAATTTGCTTCTGATTTTCATTCACTTTTCAACAGTTCACCTTGCACTAATTACTCCAGATGAACGCTTGTGCAAATTCTTATGTTTTTGGCTAAATCAGATTTATTTTATGAGTTGCACAATTCGTATAAATTTGTACGATTGATCTTTCGCCCCTAAACTTACCCGTCACTGGGGTCTAGACAAACCATACAAAATCTGTGCTAATTAGCCACCTCTTAAAATAAATACATTGGTTATATAATAGCGGTAAACTATTTCTCAATTAACAGGTTTGATGTATAAAGTATTTATGGAATGGCGCACAAATATAACTTTTGTGTTGCAAAAAATTAAACAAATGAATCGCATTCTTGACTTGCAGGTCGCAAAATACCTCCGTTTCGAAACTTTAGGTCAAAAATCGAAGGTACTTGACAAAACAGTTCATCTTAACAGACAGGTTGCTGAGTTCATTTTAATGAATAGGATCATGAACAGATCTTTACATTTTTTGAAGGAAAGGGAACTTTCTCATTCAAAAGGCATCGTGTCAGTTCTAGGGAGTATGAGTGGATGATGTTTACTATTATTGATCTTTGTTGTGTGTCTTCTTCAGTGTATTTTCCACAGTTCTATACTATCAAGATACTTTCAGTGAATTGGATTGCAATTAAGCATGTAGTTTCTTTTAAGCAGCTACATCAGATGGCATCCTGTAACAAGGTACTTGCCACAACTTTTCTATTTTGGGATGCATTCTGCTCTCAGCAAACTGAACAATGAATAATTGAGAAGAGTCTTTCCATCAGATGAACATCATAAAACAGCACACACTATCCTGGAGAAGAGCTTTCTGAATCATGATCAACACACTCCACGTTTAGTGCATTAATGTTTTTGTCTAAAATTGTTATTCATAAGTACTACATACTACATAAGTACTACATAAGAACTCAGGATTGTACAAATGTAATGTTTTCATCTTTACTGTAAGCTTTGTAGAAATTTTACAGTGTTTACACTGTTTTTTTAAAAGACTTGGTTATAAGGACTTTTATTGCTTTTTAATTTTAAGGTAAGTTTCAGGGCCTAAATTCCCAATACTCAAATGTCTATTTTCTCTAATAATATGTTAAATATACTGCAAATGAAAAGCTGTCAATTCTTTCAAACTAAGATGTCAATAATATCTTACTATTGTAAAAGTCGGTGTTTAAATTGAACAAAATATAACCGTACAATATAAAGCTTTTGACTTAAGAAAAGTCTGCTTATGCTCATACTGAATGTAAATGCTTTATGAACTTCTCTTAAACTGTGCATTCCAGTACTTAAAAAAAAAGAAAAGAAAAAAAAATGCAAATTCACATAAAAAGCTTTATTTTAAATATTTATTTAAAGTATTTTTATTATCTTTTGCGATTTTAGGCAGTGGTTGATTTTTGATGTATTGACTAACATACCAATATTGCTGATGTAGACCTACTTGATTATTATTTTAACTCGGCCTACAGCATATTGCAGGATTTAATGCTGTCAAACGACTAACCTAATCCTGATTAATGCATCCAAAATTAAATATTTTGTTTATTAAATATGTGTGTGTTTGTATATATAAACACACACATGCAGTATATATTGAAATATGTTATAAATAAATAATTTGACAGCACTGGGATTTCACATTTAAAGTGGGGTAAATGTGACACTTACTAAATTGCAGTATCATTTTTACTGTACGTGTAATTCAAATATATACAGCAAATATTTCAATAAAAAAGCACCTAAGTGAGCTCGCTCTGCATCTGTGATGTTTGATGCTCTGATATAAGAGACATGTGCGTGAGTTTAACGTTCTTCAATCATTCCGAATCCGTGGCATTTCTAAAGGACCTGTTTGAGACATCTCCAAAACTTGATAGACAGTCTATCAAACGTGTTTCCCACGAAAAACTAAAAACAGCATGTGAAATCAACATCCCAGCACTGCGAAACGAGTCCGAAACACGCAGCGTGTCCAGTGTTTCCTTCAGTGCTGTCAATCACAGCCCTGCACGTGCGATGCCGTATAAACACTGATCAGGCGTGAAGAAGACATTGAAGCGCGTGTCCTACCGTAGCTCTCCTCATCCATCTCCGGTGAACGGCGTGTCTCTGAGCGGCTGTCAACAGTAACATCGAGGGATCCACCTGCTCTCTTCTGCCCAGCCCATGCAGTCTGTCTCTCTTTGCTGCAGCTCAGCTCCAGACTCCTCCTCGACACGTGATGATGTCACTCACAGTATTTCTTTTTATTGTTAAAGCAAAAATACTTTAAAAATCCTTCTGAAATCAAAGCCTTCTCAAATACTTGTCGGTGTGGCGTCACATAAAGAAACGTCAGAATTCATCCAAGAATAAAAGTCAGGTATGTTTCCTTTTAATCTAATCTGTTTTTACCCTCTATATGTGCGGTTATTGAACCAGTTCCTCAAATACAGAGAGTAATGCTGTCTGAAGAAGCTCCAGGATCTTGGAGGGTAAGTGTATACATGAACACAGAGCTTCTTTACATCCTCTACTGCAGGGGCACCAACCCCCAAGCTCCTGGCGATCGACTGTCCTGCAGAGTTCAGCTCCAACTCTAATCAAACACACCTGAAGCAACTAATTATATTTTTAGGATCGCTTGAAAATGAAAAGCATTTGCCCAGATCCAGACTGTATCCAGATTAGATGATCAATCCAGCCATCTGAATCCAGTCCATAACCAGATCAGACAGTGGATCAGCACCGAGAGATGACCTCCATAGCTCTGAATGTCAGCAGAGACCAGGAAATCCACATGAGCCCCAGAGACAATTTCCCAGTTAAAACCACGTCACCTCAACCGCCATCGAGACAGAACCACAGGAACCAGATGAAGTCATCAGAACATCTGACTTT
>JAUMHI010000035.1:19146798-19158737 GCA_032359435.1 Enteromius unitaeniatus | reverse complement strand
AATGGGAAATTTTAGAGGAAATCTGAGGAGAACTCTTAGAAATTGAGGAAAAAGTCTCATTTCCTTAAAATGAAAAAAATAAATAAATCAAACACTGCAAAGGTGAGTTGGAGGAGGATGATGGGATTGTATTTAAGCAGACAAGAAATGAAAGTAAGATAGCAGGGCTGTGTGTGTTTGTGGAACCACACTGCTTCCTCCAACGGATGATCCATTCACGCAAATAATATCTGGCCCAGATATGAAAAAGCAAAATAAATTAGCAAATAAAAGTTGTATGAAGGAAGTAATGATATTTGTTGAGTCACTGGAGCGAGGGAGGGGCTACATTTTCCCGATTTTCTTCTCAAGACCCCAGAGTTCAGGTGGTTTTCATCACAGAACGCGTTTTGTCTTTCCTGGTAAACATTTGGTCTTATTACAATAAGAATAACTCTGATCTTTAAAGGTTAACAGGGTGCAGGCTCTAGGTTGTGTCTTATTTCCTATGATCCTAAGATCATAATGGCACCGTTATTGATGTGTGTTTAGACGAAAGCCTCAGGAGTTGAGCTCAGCCTCATCGCTTGGTTTCACAGTACTGCTGCGCTCATGTTCTTCTGAAGAATCTCGGACTGATCCGACTGCTGCTGATCCAATAAGGCAACTGGTCCGGTGAGGGCACACCACTGGGGTCAGCATTGCACAACTGCAGCAAGAGAGTGAAACAGCTGCTTATAAACATTCACTAAGTTTTCATATAATTATAAGAGAGTGAAACAGCTGCTTATAAACATTCACTAAGTTTTAATATAATTATTAAAATGTAAAAAAGAAATTATATTTTTAAGTCTGCCTATCAAGTGTTTAAATAGGGAAAATGTAATGATATGCATCATTACAAAATGCAAACACATTTAGACAGCTATTTAAGAACTGCGATATGCCGTTACATTTGCTAAGGATTCAAAGATGTTTCAGTTATAAACCACCTTAACCTGCACATCATTTTACTGATGGAAGATTTATTTTGGAGCACAAATGCTTTTTTGAAAAAATGAGTTTGAAGACATTAATGGATGCAGAAGTTTTTAGTGTCACTGAAAGGACAAAATGTTACAAATTCAATATATAATAGAACGTATGGGTACTTGTTCAGTATTTTTGTAGCTGGCTGAAATGTATTTATTACTTGAAATAGGTAAGAAAAAAAACAAAAAAACGTACCTTTCAATGACGAAACCCCAGACTGTTCCGTCTGCCTGTGACTGACCAGAAGTTACGATGCTCTTGGATCTTCTGGAAGACATTTCCATTTTTCCTCTTCTCCTTTTTGTATTTTTTCATTTTCTTCACCTATTCAAGAGGGGAGAGAGATTAAATGACTTAATAGATAGGCCTAACACTAAAATATACACTATATGAAGTGAAATGCAAATGTTTGTGAACCCCTTGCTAAATCTGTGGAAATGTGAATAATTTTATCAAAAGAGATATAACACAAAAAGCATGTTTTTGTATTATTTATTTAGCACTGTACTGAGTAAAACACTTCACATAAAATATGTTAACATATAATCTGCAAGTCAAAGAATAACTGAAGTTAAAAATAATTCACAAGTTTGGGAACCCTTGGTTCTTAATACTGTGTGGTGACATGGATGATCTACACCACTCGTTTGTTCTGAACAGTTCAACTGAGCACAGAAAAAAGCCTCCAGATTCTTCAGTTTTCTCTTCAATTTGAACTCTTTCCAGCAGTGACCGTGTGACTTCACATTTTTTCACACTGAGGCCAATGGAGGGACTCAAACACAACTATTAAAAAAAGGTTCAAACATTCACTGATGCATTAAGAGCAAATTATTCACAGATTCTGCAAAGGGGCTCACAAACTTTCGCATGCCACTGTGTGTGTATAAATAAAGCCAAGTCAAGAATCAAATACAGTACAGAGTAAATACAGTATTCAAGACAGTGTGATGTGCACTATTCTGACTGACTAGTAGAGACTAAACTGCAACCACAGGTACTACTAGTCAACATGAACTACCTAGAGTACAAAATGCTCAAAAATAAGTTATAGTCCTCACTTTTCCACTGTCAAAGTCCCTGTCCCACTCGTCAATGACAGTCTGGTTTTGGGCATAGCGTGCGTCCTCTGCAGCATCTCTGCTAACGCTCGACAGATCTCCTTCCCAACTCAGCACTGTTGAATGAAATTCAAGACACTGTCAATATTTCAAGGTATTTCAGGAGTTTTTGAAGTCATATGGTTAATCCTAATCCACTGCTCCTGTGCTTCATAGAAGAGTAAAGAGGAAGTAAATGTAAAACTTCAACTACAAATTGTTTTCTATTATTCTTTTTTCCCCGCAGCATAGTTCTGATCACAAAAACAGGCCATTTAAGGTTTTTTTCCATTTAAAATACCTGACAAATAAGTTTCAGAATGACTTGTAACTGAATTGTAAGGTTTTGTGCACAAGGCTGACTTCTAAACTCACCCTCAGTTCCATACGCTTTATCTGAGGAGTTCTTGAGAAGCTCCTCAACTACATCACAGCTTTTCTTGCCATCCCAGCCCAAAGGAGCAGGGCATGGGCCTTTTATCGTTTCGTCCTCTGCTTCTTGATGGTTCTGGTCACGCTTGTAGCCGTCCCGAACCTGGCTGTCCCAAACGATCACGGCAGCTGAAACTGAAAACGCCACAAGTTTAACTTTAAAACATGATTTTGGTACTCACCAAAGCCACTCTTGAACACAAAACTGTGTTCAGCGGTTTTTTGTTTTTTTTTGGGAGTCCAGTACAGTTCACATTTGATGTGAACACAATTCAGCCTAAATAAAGTCCTTTAAGCAGAGCAGCAAACAATACTAAACCAGTGGTCTCAAACTCCACAGTTGCTTGGGACTTTCTAGAAATCGGGACACCAGTAAAAACTTATATAAACTTATATATTCTATTGTAGACTTCATACAATAGCACCTGTGCTGGGATTACCAGGTTTCTGCTTGCCCGTGTTGCCCATTTGACTAGAAGACTCGACTCCATTGGTCTCTTGAAGCTCCACCTGACGTTTTTCTTTATCCCGCAGTCTCTCCTCCTCTTTTAGTTTTTTCTTTTTCTTCTTGGTCTCTCCGAGGTATTCTGTGTTTGCACCACTAACCTCTTTTACAACAGCACTGAAAGACAACAATATAACAATTTGAGTACAATTTAAGTTTAAGCGTCCAAAATTGCACACAACCCTAACTTACCACTTTGAAGCCGCGTCACCATTGCTGATCTCTTTCCGTTGCTCTTTGAGTTTGTGCTTCTTTTTCTTCTTCGGGACGTGGTCTGTCTCGGGCTGGTCAGTCGGAGACACTGACTGAGGTTTGGTCTCACGGTTCTCAGCTGCTTTAGATGTCGCAAACTTCTTTTCTTTGGCTTCTGAGGCGATGCTCCAAGTTGCTCCCAGACACCAGTCCTCATCCCGAGGGGGCTCGAGATGTGACAGCACACACTCCTTCTGATCATCTGCCTCTTGTTCCCTTTTCCTCTTTTTCTTTTTCTTCTTCTTCCTGATTTCAGTACTAGGGTTTGGTTCTTCTGGGGCTGATTCTTTAGGGGCGTCCTGCTCCACTTCTGAATGTTGTCGTTTTAGTTTCTTTTTCTTCTTTTTTAGAGTGGGACTGGTGAGTACCTGGGGTAGTCCTGTAGTTCTGCCGTGGGTCTGGCTCTGGATTGGTCTGGGTGCACTGGGCTTAACACCATTGGTCTGTGGAGAGAGAGCATGAGTGGGCGGCTCCAGAGTGGAGGAGGGCCGTTTAAGGGGGCTTGATTCTTTAGGGTGGAAAGTTGAAGGTGGAGATTGCAGTTTGAGCGAATGAGTTGAAAATCTGCACAAAAACCAGAATGATATCAATTGTTAGGAGTTCAGATGTACTTTGATACCATGTTGCTAGCGAAATGAGAACAGATATAACAAATCTCTCTTCAGTCCCGATATTCCCAACCAATTTGGGGAATGTGTAACACAATTAAAGAATATAGTGATGTGCATGATTACACTAAATCCGTACTGAAATGGAAATTCCTAAAATAAAGCAAAAAATAAATGACTCTAATGAACTAATATACATCTCACAAAACAATCATCAATGCTTTCAGTTCTGGATCTTCTACATTTATGAGAAGCATTTCTTTTACAGTGTTCCACTGTAATTTCTGGGGTTTTCTTTTGAGTGAACGATAGATGCCTTAAAATGTTATGGCAAATTCTAAGAGCTGCCCACCTTCTGCATCTTAGCGGGGAAACGTGGGATGTGCACAGCTGAAAGCAAGCAAGATGTGTTTTGAGCGTCATGACAACAGAAAAGCAGCTCTGATGCAGCACACCGAACAAATTACTCTTGACTTTGGTCATTAAAAATGACGTTTTGTGTGCAACTTGAAGGGACAGTTCACCAAAAAATGAAAACTGTCATGACACCCTTGTGTCGTTCCAAACCCATAAGACCCCCATTCATTTTCTGAACACAAATTAAGATATTTCTCTTGAATTCTAAGAGCTCTCTGACCCTCCATTAGACAGCAATGAACACAATCAAGGTCCCGAAATATAATAAGGAGATTGTTAAAACAGTCCATGTGACATTCAACCGTAAGGGTTCAGCCTTCAGTCACATCAACCCAAATATAAAGATCAAATGTGTTTCACTGAAATCAATTGAATTGTGAAAAGTGCATCTATTGACAAACGGAAGAATGTTTGGTGATTCCACCTGAAAAGGAAAGTTGTGCTCTCACTTTGAGAGCGAGGCAGTACCTGTGGTGCAGGTGGGTGGAGGCCCGGCTGAGAAGGTGTGTGGGGTCACTGGACAGATGATGCGATGAAAGGGGCGGAGCCTCAGTGCTGCTGCTCGGGCTCTGCCGCGGACTGGCCTGCAGTTATTGACATAAATAAAAACTTTGTGGTCTAAAAAAATATAAAAATAAATAAATAAAAAATAAAACATAGCCATGAAACGTGACAATGACAAAGGGGCCCATACGGGGAAGAAATCATCAAGACCAAACAAAAACAAAGAAAAAAAACAAGTAGGAAGGGGGAAGGAAAAAAAGAAAGTGTAGCAGAGAAGAATTAGAAGTTGTTAGAAATAAAAAAATAATAAAATAAAAGAAATTTTTAAAAAAGGACAGCAGTGCAGACTGCGAACCGACAAAACAGACATGAGCTGAAAGAATCAAACATATTATTATTATTGTATAATGAGCAACAAGTCAAGATTTTCTGGAAAGTCTTTTTCAACATCGACGAGGAATGAAGTGGACAAACATGGGAAGGCAAACACACAAACAGTCTCGAAGACCACCAGCAGATGGAGGGAGCTGGTAGACTGACCTTCTTGGCGGACAGGGCCAGTCGTTTGGCGGGTGGCGGGGACATGGTGCTGACGGGCTCTGAGGAGACGTTGGTGAGCGCCTGGGGTTTGAGTTTGACCACCTTCTGCTCCTCTGAGGTCACACGCTCTGTGCTCTTAGCTGGAGACGCTGGACTGTTCACACTAGATACGTCACCAACCGGTGCGCTCCTCGTGCCAATAGACTCCTGAGGACAAACAATTAGGACCAACATATGTTTATCACATAATATTGTATTGATATTTAAATCAAACCGATTTATGGGGCCCTAACTAATAACTCATTGTACTTTCATAATGTGAATATTCAATAAATATTTTGTGTTAACTAAAAGGGAAACAGCTTCAGACGTGAATATGGTGTTCAGAGATTAACTGTTTCTATTTAAGCAAATACATCATGTCACCACTAACCAAAACTTGACTGTTACTGTTCTTGATAAAATCCCTCACTTAAACAGCACATACCAGTCTACAGAGACTTACTTTAGACTCAGAGGAAGTGTCTGCTGAGGAGCTGTCAGACAGGGATTTGAGTGAGGTAGATGATGGCAGGCCGCGGCCCTCGCTGTTGCTCCTCTTGTCGGTGTCGGGTTTGGAGAGGCCATTGGATGGAGCAGGAGTGCTGCTGCGGGAATGAGGTATGGGCTTCTTTACTTTCTTAAAGGGCTCCTCGATCAGTGTGGGTCCACTGGGCGGCTTGGCCGGGGTATGAGAGTTCCCCGTACCATTAGACAGCTTTGGCGATTGGACCCCTGAACAGTTCCTGGCTACTGGAATACCAAGACCCCCATCCACAGACTGGATTTTTCTCAGCTGAGCGGGATCAAGCTTCTGAAGGAGGACAAATAAGAGGTTGTGTGATGTTAAGCAGGGGTAGACTCTGCAATTTTAAGAATAAAAGTAAAATCTTTTCCAAAGTGACTTTGATTCACATGAGAGATTAAATTGGATTAAGCCATATGGTAAAAAATATGCAACTTTCATTCAGTGTGACTGATATTCAGGAGCAACATATATTTCGGTGTTCAGTGAAAACAACAGCAATTCCTTTGTTTTTAATTGGCATCATATCTCCTGATCGGACGTCAGACGTTCCTACCTTCGTAACCTGTGGTGAAGACAGAGGTCCATTGAGTGTGCTCTTCTTCAGCTGCTCCGGCATCATATTAGTTCTCCCAGAGTGCACAATGTTCTGCTTTGTATTTAAAGCATCTGTGTTTTTCTTTTCAGGGATCCTGTCACAGAAAAGGTTTGATTGGAAAAATGAGGCATCTCTACTGGCTACTGAGATATGAAAAGTAGATAAAGGAGCATGTACATTACCTCAGGTAAAAGAGGACATAGGCCTGCTGATTGAGGACAACCTTGATGTTACTGGAATGCACCATCGAGTCATTCATCTGGTACCACTGTCCATTACTGGCCTGTAAAAGGACATTTGCATCAGAATATTATAACCATAGTAACTAAGCATGAAAGAGACAAAGGTTTTTTGCATTAACAGGACTTCTGACATTTCAGCCATCTATCAAAGGTTTTTATGCTATTAAATATTAATATTAAAATACCAACATGAGCTAATGCAATATATTACACACTAGTTACTTCTTTCAAAAGTAATTACTTATCCAGTTACTTTTTCCATGGCTTGAGACACAAAACAGCATGATAAACCAATGTAATACACTGCCTCACTAAACCATGGTACCGCCACAGTACTTGCAAAAAATCCCAAAGAATACGTATCGTCTTACAATATTTCCTTGGGTTTTATTTAAAAGCTGTCACGTGGCGCTCACCTTGACGTAGCAGTAGTAGTGTCCAGCATGGCAGCTGTACCCTGAGTGCACGAGGACAGCATAGAGGCCATACATCACTGGATCGCCCGTGCTCTGGGACATGTACGGCCGAATGTTTAGGAACTCTGGGTAGCCAACGTCCTAACAGAAAACCATCAGTCAGCTGGCTGATCACAGAATAAAGTCATGTTTCTATATCTCTGGCATGTATAGGATGATACCTTGGTAATTTTTCCTCCGCTGAAGTTGGCGAAGCGTTTAAGCGACAGCGTCAGCACATTTGATGCTCTGTGAACTGTGAACCTCTTAGTAGCTGGAACCTTCTTCTTGCATCTAAAGCAAGAAAAGATTATGATGAAGAGCTACTGAGATGCTGACACGTTCTGGGTGGTTGCTCACTGGATCAAGAACTCGAGTGGCCTGAATAAATGTGTTTTGAATAAACTTCTAAGAAAGATTCGTGCTTATGACTGTACTCACTTGGCACACATGTAGGCATTCTCTCCACTCAAAACATCAGGCTTGACAAACAGCTCCAGAGCACGAACGATGTTGACCGCTTGCTGAAGAAGAAAAAAGCAGAGGAGATTTTAGTCTGGGACAAAACTCATTCATCATTCTGACATGACGGAACCAACGGGGCTTTTAGAATCTCACCCGAATCTCCAGAGCGATGTCCAGGTATGGGTCATACGTATCTGACACGCTTTTACAAATAGAGCACTTCACTGCAATAACAAAAAAACAACATCAAGATGCAGATTCATATATATGCTACAGTTCAAAAGTTTGGGTCAGTAAGATTTGTTTTTGTAAAACTGAATTATTTTATTCTCCAAGAACGTAATACATTTATCATGAACAGACAGTAATAATGTCAAAATACGTTTGAAACAAGCCCTCTTCTTTTAAATTTCCACAAAACCATGAAACTACCGACATGTATGGAAGCCCGTTTCCGCCACTGAATAAAATGGTTTTAAAAACTTTTTATCGCATAATTCTGACTTTCCTCAAATGCGAGATATAAAGTCAGAATTGCAATGAAATAAAGTCAGAATTGCAATGAAATAAAGTCAAAATTAAAATGAAATAGTCAGAAATGTGAGATATAGAAATAAAGTCAGAATTGAGAGAAATAGAAATAAAGTCAGAATTAAAATGAAATAGTCAGAAATGTGATATAGAAATAAAGTCACAATTGCGAGAATTAAAGTAAATGCCAAGATTTGTAATTATGAGTTTCTATCATGCAATTCTAACTTTGTTTTTTTTTTCACATAATTGTGACATCAATACACAAAACCTTTATTGAATTTTTTATTCAGTGGCAGAAAAGGTCTTCCATAGAAATGTTTCTTGAGAAGCAACGAACAGTTTTGAACGGCAGTGTATCTATTACTGTATTTTCTATAGCTAACATCTCGCTATCCTAACAAAAGTAACAATATAACAATTGTAAAAACATATGATGGTCACACTATTTAATACTTCATTTTCTACAGACAGCAAAATTACTTTTATTAGATTACACACTTGTATCTCAATGAGTCATGTTTACCTTAGAAATTGACGTGATGTCTGTGCTTACCTCTAGACCTCAAATAACCCCCAAAAATCTGGTGCACCAGGGTGGTGGCCTGTGTTTGTCTGTCCAGTCTGTGAAGAGAAGGGCTTGTTACTTTCTGATCCAATAAAACAAACTCTTTTGGTTTCTGTAGTGACTTTAATTACACTAGCAGTCTTACTTGGGATATCCATTCAAACAAGCTTTCTGCATGGCGTCAATGGTGTAACGCAGAAACTCGTGGGCATCCTCTTGACTCCCAAACCGAAAGTGGCGAGCAATTTCTAAAGGATTTGAAAACAAATCAGGCTATGTCAGAGGAAAACCAAGGAAAGGCATAGAAAGAAAAAGAAAAGTGATGTGCTAATAAACAGAAACCACACTCCCGAGAGTATCGGGAACACAATCTCATGACTCAACACTTAGTCACAGCAGTCATCTGCAGCACTTCCTGTAAGCAGTACGTCATCTCTTTCAGCTTCTAAAGCCATTAGGAAGTGCTGTTTGCTTCAACAAGCTTGGTTCAGTTTTTAGAGGAAGCTCTTACTTTTCAGATCTCGGATGAACGATACAGGTTTGATGGCATTGCCGGTGTTGGCAAAGGCTTGGATGATATGGTTCTGCATCACACAAATCATGCAGAATCCCGACTGGTGACCTGAAGGAGACAAAAGAGAGCTCAAAAGGCATGAAATGGCACAAATCACATACCTTTACCAAAGTCAGGATTTTTTAAAATCATATATACTCTAAACCAGAGATTCTCAATCAGACTGAGACACTGGGGCTTCTTTAAAGAAAAATGTCTTCATATCATACAAAATCAGCTTTAAAAAGATCTACAAAAAAAAAAAAAAAAAAAATCACAAAATGTGTCTTAATTTAATTATCAGTTCTTTAAATAGCTTATTTAAGAACAGACGAAACTGAATTTTCAAATCTTGCCAATAGTCGAATCAGAAGTTTGGAGGCGGGGCAAAATAAGAGTCAGGTTAGTCATGCGACAATCATAATGGGTTCTTTGCACATAATGCCATGACAACAAAAGACATGCCACTGTCAAAGAACAAAATAAATCAGCTTATAAAGTGAAAATATTACTTAAGCTGTTTCCTTATAATGGTTATAGGGTGAACACTTAACATGCTATTATTATTTTTAAACCAAATAGGAGCTTGTTCTTTTGACAGTGAAAAGTCTTTATTATAAATACAATTTGACAGAAGTTTGTTTTCTGCTTTCTGCTTCAGATCCACAAAAAACCTTATAGTTTGAATGTAGGGCTGCACTGGTAATTTGTGTCAGAGTTCCGAGTTATATTGTCTTTGTTGCTTCAGGAGAAAAACTTTCTCGAACGAGTTGAATCAGGCTCCACGAATCTAATAGTCGAGGACACCCCTAGAAGGTTCTAGAAAAAATGCAAATGTTTCTAAATATACTGAAGCATCCTCATTGCTCACAGGATCGGCTGTGCTCCTTTGAGAGCAGGTAGTTGGCCAGCGGAGGGGTGTAGGTGAGACACTGCACAGTGGAGTTGAGAAAGCAGGTGTTGCCCAGGTTGTGGAGGCCGGCTCCGACCCGATACACCCGTTCCCACTTCATGGACAGCTTATTCCCGGGGAAGAGCATCTTCTGTGGAGCAGGGATCCCATCGCTCTGCCCGACACTCAGGCTTTCTGAGACTGACAGAAAAGATAAGACCAGTTTATTAAGAGAGAAATACCCAAATCTGCATTATCTTGAAAGAAGCAGAACATATTTAAGATATTTTAAAATTCTGAAATATGATTAAAAACATTCTTTTTTTTTTACTATTATTCCAAAGGAGCGTAAATATTATAATCTAATAGCATGTTTTCAGCTGTCAAATGATTGCGAAAACCTATACATAAAAGTATAAAACCAAACTGAAACAGTGGGCCTGAGGTCTGAGCTGGTGATCTTACTTTGTCTCTTAATCTGAGCAGGTTCAGTCGGTCTCTGCGCCGCAGCCCCGTCGTTCTTGGGATTCAGGATCACATATTTGGTCTTGAGGGTCTCCAGCTGGTAGCTGAAGCCTTTGCTGGCAGGTTCAAACTCGATCTTCTGAAGCAGCACTTTTTTGGCTGACGAAGCCAGCAGCTTGTTGAGGTCGCCCTCATCGCTGGAGTCCTTGCGGCCCGGCTTCAGGACCTCTTTGAGCTTGTCCACTATCGGCATTATGTGTCACTGAATAAAAACAGATTCAAGAATAAAAATTAATAAAGCTGCTCAAAAAAACTATTTTTTTAAACATGTACTTGACTAGCAAGAAGTTTAGTGTCGTTTTTCAGTTCTTCTAAATAAACATACAGTTAATGACTATAAAAATGACTGATTTTAACCGTAAAAAACTGAAAATGCTATGGTAAAAACTTGTTAAATGATTAATTCCTGTACATTTTACAGGGGGAAAATGTAAACTGACATTCCCAGAATTCCCTCCACTGCATTTGAAATTTTGTTTGAATTAGATGTTTTTTTTTTTTAAATAACTTTTCTTCTTAGTTTTTTCTTATGAGTTATGTTTATTAGGGTTGTGTGTAATGTTTTAAATGAATGTTTATTGTATATTTCAGGTTGAAGAGTCTCACCATGACGTGTTATTTTTTAAAAGCTTGTGATGGGCTTTGGTTTATCATGTGTCTTTCTCATCACCGCTCGTTTGTATTTGGTGGTTATCAGTGCATTTTAAAGGTTCAAAACAGATTTCAGTACTTTAATAGGTTGGGATATTAACATTATTCCAGTTAATGAAATTACTGCAAACTAAATTTAAACTTAAAACCGTTAAACCTAAAATGTTGTTACAGTATGTGTTACGGTCAAATTCCGCCAACCTTCAGCTGCCATTTTTTACCGTCAATTTTAATTTTTCTTTTACTGTGGAGAACAACAAATCTGACGAATCCGACTTGCTTATTCAAGTTTATGTCTTGACACATAATAACTTGCACAAAGCACATCCAAGCACTGCGTCTGAGCTGAAACAGTGAAAAGTTATGACGTGGATGTCGTGTTGTTACATAACAGCTACAGTACTGCTACTAGGGAAAAGTGCACACCTATCATCTACTGCTGCGATTGCTTCAGAGGATAAACATAATTTGATATAACAGAAACAAACAGGCCATCCGAATGGTTTTGAATGTTACTTAATACCA
>JAUMHI010000035.1:19133540-19144203 GCA_032359435.1 Enteromius unitaeniatus | reverse complement strand
AAATCTAAATTAAAATGACTATACGTCACAATTACTACCACAGTTTGTAGACTTCATGTGAGGGGCATAGCTGGGTTCTATTATAAGATAGAAAGCTCATTTGAATGTATTTATATAGCTCCAACTAGATTTTTACAATAAATGTTTTTTAAAATAAAGGCTGACCAGAACACACACAAAAAAAAATGCCAATAATTAAGACTACATGAAAAGGTAGGATAATTCTTGATGACACGTGTTTTATCAACTTCCATTGTAAAACCTAATAACATACTAAGAGATTTCTCCCGAAATATATCCATACATCAACGGTACAGTATTTCTCTGAGGTAATGTCTAAAGTGCATTTCCGGCTGAAAACACGTGTCCGGGTGAGGACTCAAGTCATGTGCCTTCTAACTAGTACACACTAACCAATATCACCCTTTGATTATCGGGTGGCACGCTCCTGGTTTAGTAAAACGCTTTCTTTGCGCGTTGTGTTAGGTTTATATCCCTCTCTAATCGTGTTCCGGGGACTTCCTCAGCAGCACGTGCAGCACGCGCCAAACGAGGTGCTGTGGGAGGAGGGCAGCTAGATTTTGAGACACGGCCTGATAATGTATCGCCTACCATTACGCCACACAACATCCGTACGTTCACGAACGCGTTTATATGCGTTTAATTTAAGCACATTACCCAGAAACTTCTTCACCCTTCGTGTAAACCATCGCTCGCGGTGCATCAGCAAATCACGTCACATACAGTCCGTGCTGTAGTTACAGTGCGTTTATTAGAGACAGGCGGGTGGTGATCAAGGACATCGATGACAGCCTTAACGCTTGGGTTCAGCTGCAGTCTTTCGGCTAACAGCTCGGATTGTCTGCTGCTCTGTGGAGACGCTGTTACGAGAGTTAGTTAGACCCCGTAAGAGCTGCTAGTCACGTTAGGTAGAAGCTAACGCGCTACTTTAGCATCCGCTTTAGCGTAAACACTGCTTTCCTCGACAGCGTGCGCGGTTTATACTCACTCGACGCGCACTATCTCGACACGTATCGCCGTCGGCTGGGTGTTTGAGGCAGATTTAGGAGGGCTGACTTCTTGAGCCGAGCCTCACAAAGCGAACGTGGCGCTCATACACTGCTGCAATGTGCTGCTAACCCTCCAACAGCCGCTTTCTGAAGAAACAGCTCAAACCCGGCCCCGTCACTCGCCTCCAAACGCCTGCGAATAACATCGTGTACGTACCCATCCGTAAATGACCGCGAATCTTTCGATCTGTTCCGATGTTTAGACTATACTCCGCTACGAAGCCTTCATTTTGTTACGTTCTCTGACCCATGCTGCATTATAAAAGGGTGTGTGCTCGAGTGATTGACGTGACGGAGCGGCCAATCGGCTTTGAGCGCCGCTCTGACGACACGCTTCATTCATAGCCGCGGTGTCCAATCAGGGGAGGCATGGCTAACTTTTAACATGGTCCCTTCTCGATTCATGCGTTGTTTACTCGCGGAGTATGCGGGCTGAAGGCCGCCTTATGTGCCGCTCGTAAAGATTTATAAACCGGGACACCGAGGGGGTCCGCTAGAGGGCGCAGGAAGAAAGAACATCGACAAGGCGGTTATGATGAAAAACGCAATGCACGTTTGAATCAAAAACTATAAAATGTACAGATTAGACACGAAACATACGAGTGCTGTATTTGCATGCATATTTGTAAGAGGGACATTCATAAGGGGATCATTATATGAGAGGGACTTTGTAATAATCAATCAATAAATAGGAGGATTATATAATAAAAATAATAATGTATATGGAGGGACAAAAAATAATAATTTTTCATTGGACATTTCTTCTCTTTTATTCATGAGTACTATAACAGTTATAACAATGGCTAGCAATAAACTTTAAAAGGCATGCAAAAGCTAGCTCTCAACAAGTCTTCCCAATGGTTCCAGCACTGGAAATCTCTCACTACTTCTAGAAAAGGAAATAACACAAATGTACAAAAAGTATCATGGGTAAAAAAAATAAAAAAACAATTTCTACAACATTTCTAAGCCTTACATGAGATAACTCTTAACAAATGCATCAGCTACAATTTTGATATAAATTAGAAAATCCTGTATATATTACGAAATACATACATGATTGTCAGATCTACGTATGTTGCTACATGCACAGTACAATATGAATTTACATCTTACTTATGATTTACATTCCTCACACACCCATGAATTCAATTCACTTTCAGATGTGCACTCTCAAGCAAAGGTCTGGACACACCCACCGATTCTATTATCATTCTATTTTTAGTATTACCATTTTCTCCATTTTAGAACAATAGCTAAGTCAAAATTATAACATAAAAAGAAAGAATTATGTCATGACAAAAAACTGTTCTTTTACTTGTGCGTGTGACTGTGTGTTCAAAATTAATTTAAATTAAACAGAAACACAAATTTAGTCAAGTGTGTCCAAAGCTTTGACTGGTAGTGTATCTCAAATTATATATATATATATATATATATTTCTTTATGATGCAATTTAAACTCAATTTTGACGTACTAGCCTGTCTGCAAAGCCTTCTAATCATCTTAAATCATGTGCCATAAATCCTTTATGGCACAATTACTTCAGTATTTCTGCTTTGCATTGTAAGAAAAATAATAACATAAAGATCAAGAACTCTTGACTCAAGCTGAGCTTGAGGAAGTGAAAAACCATGTTGTAACCAATTTCCTCTTTATTAGAGAGCAAAAATATAACAGAAACACTTCTCTAAGTTCTGCTTAGGAGAACCTTATGCCTGTCATAATAAAATACACTAGAGGTAAGATTCACTTGATATATTAACATGCAACCAAATGTATGCATTCTGTCATGCTACAGAAATGACTCCCTCATAATTCACCCTAAAATCAAAAGAAACCTTTAGAACATTATATTTTCAGCATCATTCTCATTCCACATCATAGAATGTTGGGATGTTTTTTCTTATTAGTTTGATTGTAATTCTCTATGATATATATATATATATATATATATATATATAATGCAATTCAATATTAGAATAGTATAATAAAAAAAAAATCTAAAGGACAGGCATTTTTATATTCTTTCAAACTTTATTTTATTTATGCAAAATATTCATTATTTCCTTTTATTCATTCATTCGTACAAAAAATATTACCATCTATATTATCTTTTTCTTTTGAATTTGGGGTGATCCAGGCATGTTCTTGACAGGGTTTCGTGAGCTCTAGAATGCGCTTGCGGAATTAAGGTGAGAGTTTAAGCTTGGTTGTGGGGGATTTTTTGAATGAGTTCTTGCTTATGGGTCCTCGATGTCCATAAACTCTTTTTTAGGCGGGGCGGATCCACGGTACCAGGCACAGCTGCTGTCACTCCTCTTAATGCAGGTGTAGTGCTGAGCCTGGGTCCCCTGAACCGTTCCCTCCAGCACCCAGTCAGTCCAAAGACACTCTGTGGGCTCGTTAATGGAGCAGGGAATCATGGGACACTGGATGACCTGCACAAAGACAAGGAGGAGAGATGTGAGAATGTGAAGATAAAAGAGAGGCATTGATGGATGGATGGATGGATGGATAGATAGATAGATAGATAGATAGATAGATAGATATAAATACCTTGCAATCACATCCCATCTGGTAACGCTGACCCAAGCTCTTCTTCTGTGTCATACTCAGAGACTCCCAAGATTCAATGTAGTCGCAAAGATTTATACGCAATGTGCCCTTTGAATCCAAATTACCTGAGCATATTAATGAGATGGTGTTAGTATAAAGGTATAGCCTTTTACAGTTCACACATTGCTTCACAATGCCATAGAAGAACCCACACTCTTAAGAACCTCTCTGTTTCACAAAAGCTTCTTTGTGGTGAAAGAAGGATCCTCACATAAAAAGGTAAGAAAGAGAAGGTTCTTTAAAGAATTTTTGATTGAAAGTTCTTTGTGGAATGGTCCTTCTGTGGCAGGGTTTCTCAAATCTTACCCTGGAGGTCCAATGTACTGTAGAGTTTAGCTTCAACCCTGATAGAACTCATCTACCTATGATTTTCTAATGACCCTGAAGATGCTGATTAGCATGCTCAGGTGTGTTTGATTAGGGTTAGAGCTAAACTCAGCAGTGCATTGGACCTCCAAGGTAAGCTCTGAGAAACCCTGCTCTGGCATTGCTGTGAAGACCCTTTAGTTTTAAGTGTGTAACACTGTTTCAAACACTTTATTTAACTCTTACCAGTAATCAGGTATTCCTTCTTGCCGTTGCTCTCAAAATTGACCCCGCACAAAGCTGAGGAGGGGCCCGTGAAAATGGTGTTGATCTCTACATCAGGGCCTTTAAACATCTAGTGAAAGAAGATAAAGAAGAGACAGATAGTTTTTTTTCTGGTTTATCAGTGTAAACATGCTGCATTCATGTGTCGGGATTACTGTCACTGAAAGATTACGATTTCTTTGAGGTGCTAATCGTTCGAAAATTAGATCCGGTATGCCTTCTTTGTTTATCAATATTTAGCAAATAATATAATAAGGTGAATTTATAATATAAAGATAGAGTGTGTGAATAATTAATGTAGGAGTGTTTTGAAGTCATTAGCAACAAAATCGAAAAATCTGCTTATATAAGCATATGCATATAAGCAGATTTTTCGATTTTGTTGCTATATATATATATATATATATATATGGCAAAATGATATTACGTTGCTTATTGCATATTTCGTCACACTGTCAAAGTAATATGTCTATATAGCAGTGCTAAAATCATATTTAATATTATCCGAAACAAATGAACTTGAATCTGTTTCATTACAATGATTGCTGCATGTTTTACGGTAGTTTGGAAATATAAAGGCCGGTGAGTGGCGCTAAAAGGTTAATCACGTTTGTGTATAGTGTACCACCTAATTTAAACCCCAAACTAAACCTAACAAAAGTAAACACATTTGGTGAAGCAACCATGCTATTTTAGCTTCCTTCTACAAATCTTTGCGGTATATCATTGTAAATCAGGTCCAATTCTAAGCGCTTTGTGCAGTGCTGTACCAGGTGTGCTTTCAAGCAAGTTTACATTGCCAGAAAAGCCACATATAAGGAGATGGTGAGGCAAATATCAAAATATATTGCTTTGTAAATTTTGCTTTGATGTAATAACATAGTATAGTGCAAGGAACCATGCAAAATTAAGTCTTTATTAAATCAACAATATGCCCCTGTATTCATAATTGAAAACAAATAAAAGTCATTGAAGTTTTACTGCCACTAGAGCTCATCTGAACTTGAAACTGCATTGAAGTTGAGAAATGTTTTTCTAATGAGGCTTTAAGTGCCATTATGTTTTGTGTTTAGCTTCATAAAAAATCTAATCAGTGTAGGATTGAAAGTGGTGGATAACAACAAAACAAATATACCCCACTAACCTTTATCTGTTTGACTTCATATCGGATCATTCTGATTGGATATCCATAAGAATCATTGCCACTGACCACCTCCTTTCGTCCGACTACTTTGGCTCTGATCACTGGAATAACAAAAAGAGAAAACCATTTAAATATAAACCGTTTAACAATCCCGTTGTAGGCCTAAATGGGTGTCCTTCTATCACAGAGTAAAATGATGTATGTTATAAAAATAGCTGCTGTTATTCTGCTCTGTATTGCAGGTGCTGTGTGAGACACATGAGTATTTGATTAGCGGAGGGCAGTGCAAGGAATGTGCTCCCAGCCTGATATTCAGGAAGCCAGTCAGCAGTCTCACTCTAGCAGGCAGTTTGCCCCCCCCGCTCACCCTGCCGCTTTAATCTCCACCCTCACACGGCCTGCTTCCTATAGAGCTGCTGACATACAAATACCAAACGCTCAGTCTGAATTCATCTCTTCATTAATAACCAAACTCAGGATCACACGCTTCGAACAAAACAGACATAGGTTTCTCCTTGTGCACCGCTCACTTCGCATTGATGGCTGGTTTCTGTGGTGTTCTACGCCTGGCTAAGACAATGCTATGAGTTAAGGTCGTTAGCATGCTGCTATGCAGTTGCTCAGATGGTTTTATAACAGTGCTATGTGATTTCTATAGTGTTTTTGTAACACATTACTTGTAACTTGAGTTACTTTTTTCAAGTAACTAGTAAATACATTAGTTTTCAAATAAATAACACAAGTTTCTTTGTTTTCTGTGACCTCTCTTGTTTCCACGTTGAGAGAAATCTGCGAAAACGTGATGGTTATTGCAGTTCTGGACTAAATGTGAATGTGCATTAGCTTAACATCATATATGTTATGTATGATGCAAACCTGCAATCTCACTTCTGACCGTTGATGGCTCAATTCGATCAGTTTGGGTGTGCGTGGATGGGGTCAAGCTGTCCGCATCAAAAGACATCTATAAAAGTGATTTTATGTCCACAGAAAGCACATTAAATGGAAGATAAATGTCTACTTTTAAGGTTTTAGACAGGTTTTTGGAGAATAAAGTGTCAAAATTTGTTAGAAATTGTCACAATCGCCAGCCGGAGTGTCCATGAACTCCATTAGACTCCTCCCTTGCCCCTTTCTAGTTCCCATGTTTTCTTTGTTTCATTGTGTTCTTGACCTTGGACTGCTTTCTAGTTTTTTGATTGTTTGCTTCCTGCCCTGACCCTTGCTTTGTTATCGGATACTCTTTTGCCTCTGCCTGGATTGTACAGTTTGCTGGTGTTTGACCCTGCTTTTGCACTTGGATCCACACTCGAACCTCAGTCCCTTCGTAACAGAAATAAGTCATTAAGTGTAACTCAGTATTTATGTAAAATTCAAACAACATGATTATTCTGACTTGTACATATTAAAAAAAAAATCATTTTGGAGGAGAAAATAACAACAATTTAAAACTGTATTGCACCGTATTGCTAAAAGGTTATGCAAAACTAATGTAACACCATTAATAGTAACTAAGTGACACAATATTGTAATGCAATACATTTAAAAGTAACTTTCCCCAAAGTTTGGATCAGTATGATTTTAATAAATTAATAATTGTATTCATCTGGATGCATTAAATTGATCAAAAATGACAGTAAAGACATTTCTAAATGTTATAAAACATTAAAAAAAGTCTTCTATTAATCAAAGAATTTGATACTTTATAATAGCCAACACAAATTGACTATTAACGAAAACTTTTCCCTGAACAAAATCCTAAATTGCTGCATAGTAATAGTTAGCGAGTATATGTAAGGGGTAGGATTAAGGTATCTATTCATTCATGTGCTATATAAATATCAATACGCTAGTAATATGCATGCTAATAATCAACTAGTTAAGAGTGAGAATTGGCCTTTAAAATGACATTTTACCAAAAGAATTGTGTTGGGCTGCCTCACAAATATGAAACAGGATGACTGCTTTTAAGATTGATAATAGTAAGAAATATTTCTGGAGTAGCAAATCAGCATATTAGTAACTTCCTAAGGATCATGTGACACTGAAGACTGGAGTAACGATGCTGAAAATTCATCATATAGGGATAAGTTACATTTTCAAATATATTCAAATAGAAAACTGCTTTTTAAAATGAAAATATTTCCATTGTTACAATATTTTGATCAAATGAACGGCGGCTTGTTAAACACGCTTTTTAAAAATATCACAGATCCCAAACTTTAAAAGGGTAGCGCATATGATGTATAAGATAAAGTATCCCTATAAAACACTTCCCCATTATATATTGGAGTTTCCAGAGAGCCCATACATACCATAGCGCATATTTAGGCCCAAACACAGAGCGTCTTTTCTATTGGCCACACACTCCGAATGCCAAATACACCCACAGGATCCCAGTCTCAAGTGAGGCATGCCTCTCTCATCAGTAACGACACACACATACAGGGTTTATCCTGGTTTAATCACAGCCTCCACACATTCATTCCACACCGAGGTAGAAGATACACACACAGTGTGGGGGCTGTTTTCAGCTCCGGGTATGTGAGGAGAAACAAGACCAGAGCCCTCAGCGTTATGCGGGATACCGTGCACATGTTACGGGGTCAGCTCTAAACATCTATTGCAGGAAAAGTTTTTTGCTGTCATTAGGTGTGGTGTCATTACATGTTGGACACTGTTATTAAACTCCACACTGAGCTGAATAATGACACCTTTGCCTTGAAGAACTGGACTTGTTTCATAATGCGTGAGCTTTACAAAACTGACACTGCTGTTGAAACCTTCAAAAATTCAATCCATGGGACCGTTTTGTCTACCTTGAATGATTCCAAAAAGAACCTTGACCTTAAGGTTCTTCAGATTGTCTAGAGATGGTTCTTTAATGAATGGTTCTTTGTGGAACCAAAAATGGTTTTGTGAAGAACCTGTTTATTTTTGAGAGTGTGGGTCGCATTTAAAAACCATCAGGCCCAGGTCATGTGGGAGTCTCGAACAGCCAGCATCATTCTGCTGCTGCATGCATGAATGAGATTGCCAATTCCTGTGGTGGGCACCAGATGTTGTTTTCAGCAAACCATTGAAGGCATAGGTGGGTGTGAGGTTTTAGGGGTACACCGTGACTGCGATTGACTCCAGTAACCCCAGTCTCGCCATCGCAAGTCATGTAATGATGTCTAACTAACGTCAAAGGCAAACCGCAATATGTTGCTAGCATGTGGCAATACTTTCTCAATTTCTGAAGCTGTAATCAGTCTGTTGAAAGAGGTTTTAATCAGAGGGCCACTACAAACAATGGAAAACGCACAGGTCATGTAATGGCAGGGTAACGAAGGGACACTGAAGATCAGAGTGTCACAGCCAGATCAGAGACACACGGTGATGCAGTTAAGCTAAAATTAGGCCTACGGTTCTCTTCCATCACTTTAACATTATTATATCACAAGTATGAAAAGCGGTACATATCTGCACAGCTATCAAGACTGCTTTCCGTCATTTACATTTGATAGTAGCAAATATAAAGGGAATAACATAGATATAAAAAAGCAAGATGTGTGTATTAAGACTTATTTTTTTGTTGCCAAGTAATGTCACACCTTGATGATGTACTGTTACATAGAACTGAACAGGTGTGTTAAATTACATTATAATGACTTATGGATGTGACTCATCCATCAGTGCTTAACTTCAGAACCACTGTAATAATGTTAGTTTATTGTATTGTTTTCGGTCTTTTGTTTATAACTCACCTATTATATAATATAAGACTCAACAGTTATTTGTTATGAATAGCTTTTGCCAATGAAGCTCTAAAAAGTGAGAAAATAATCCAATTATGTATAAAGTACCTTTCATTTTTATATGTAATAAACTTGATTATCTATAACTTTAACAGAAGAGGAAAATGAAGAAACTATATTGTGATTTTAATACCATTAATTAACAACTTATATAATAATGTTACTTATAATACTGTTACTATATGTCACTCAAAATAAAAAAATGAGGAAAAATCAAAGCTACACTGTTTTCAAGATTGTTTCCTTTTATTATATTAACGATATCATAGCGCATTTGTAATATTCTGACCCCAGAGGTATCTATATCTGTGGTCCTGTCCACTACTATAAACGAAATCTTATATTAATGTCATGAAGAAGAAAAAATGGAATACTCTTGAATGCAGTCGAAATGACACTCACTTAAAAGTTGACCATATTTTTTAGAACACAATAAGCTGTTAGACGTGCTGGAATACGCACACGACATTGAATTGATGTGATATAGACACAGGTCATGGATATGAAACAGTTAAAAGCATGGAATCTTACCGACATCCGCATTGCAATACGCCTGCTGAGGATGTTCAGGAGAGCAGCTGCAGGCTTCGGCGAACTCAGCGGCTCCGCAGAGCACCAACATCAGCAGAGGAACACAGCGAGAGCGGCTCATCTTCACGAGGAACGCAAACAGACGACTGCTGGATTTCACACAGGAAGTTGCTTCACAAGAGCGTGAGACGAAAACCTGACAAGAGAGAGAAAGTGCTGAGCTGCTGAGGAGGCTCTGGAGTCAGGACAGTGTGCGCTCTGACCGAACGGCCCTGCTTTTTATTCGGGTCTGAGCTCCGCCCATTTCTGGTCTTGCATATGTCTTTTTGCCCAGACTTAGTCATCGTGCCCTGGTTGTTCGGGTCATTTATAGATATTTTGCCATTGTTTTTACGTTAACAAAGACAAATATGAGTAATATTGTGAAAAAAAATTGGGTAATTCGGAGTCTCTGACGTCTGGTGCACCTTGACCTTACAATGACCACTGACTTCCCTCTATTACCCTACTAATGTCAAGCATAATTGCTGAACACGTTCTAAAGAAGAAGAAGAAGAGGCTTTAGGGAAGCTGACCCCTTTGGCAACCTTAGAATTAGTGATGTGACTACATACATATGAAAGGTTATCTATACTCATCCTCACCCTGTGATGAAGACGGGCCTGTGAATAAGTGGGAACTACATTCAAGCTTTAAAAGGGTTCTTTTCATGTTTATGATTGAACAATCTGGAAAAATAACACTCGTGTTTGTGCTTTGTAATACTGTTAGCATGATGATACAGTAGCTCTAAACCTTTACTAGATGCTAGTTTGTTAAAATGGTATAAGGTGGGCAATTTGAGCCAAAAGTCATGAGGTAAGTTGAGCCGGTGATTTTTGATTTGATTTTTATTTGATTTTATATAT
>JAUMHI010000035.1:19086064-19104129 GCA_032359435.1 Enteromius unitaeniatus | reverse complement strand
TTAACATAAACAAATCAAATACACTTAATGTTATTCAAATGCATCAGTGTAGAAACACATGAACACTGAGCAGTGTGAAGACTTTTGATCTTACTTGTTTTATTCACACATGACTTGATTTGTTTTATGTTAAAGTTATGTAATGTAAATACATGGAAATTCACCTTGTAATTGAATTAATAATAACGTTGAAAACAAGACCAAAACATTTGGCAATCATACATTGAATGAATTCAGAAATTAATACCACTGTCATTCAATTATTAATTCATAATGTTCTGTTGCAACTCTATTTCTTACATTGCTTGATATTTGCACATCATCATAAATAAAGTTCAAATGTATGTTTTTAAATGCAATGACAAATAAATGCTCAGCAATAAACAGAATTCAGTGGAATTCTTCCTGAATTGAATTCCTCTTCCTGTAATTCCAATTCAATTTCAATTCTGTTTCCTTTAATTGTTGTTTAATTCCAATTGCATTTCCTTCTTTGAATTGGAATTGTTGAGTTCATTCCTGAATTGACCCCAACCCTGCTAAAATGTAAATCTGAGCTGTTTCAACTGAAAAGAACTTTTGTTTTGAAAAGAACTTTGTGCTTTTGTTTCATCTTAGGAGGCATACCAGTAATGTTGTTTTCTAAGGCATGCTTAAAAAAAAAAAAAAAAACTATGGGCTAAACCTGGTTTAGGCTAAGACCTGTCTAGGAAACTGGGCATAAGAGTGCTACTTTTACTTTAAGTGTTACTCAGAAGAAAGTTCATTTAAGATGGGGATTTGCCGTGATTCAAAATTTGTTGATTTAATATTAGTTTGTATAGTATCTTAGTCAGCACAATTGCTTTCTGAAAAACAAAACCAATGCTTTCTCAGAAAGGAGAACTGGTCCTTTTACCCAGACACAGATCCCTCAAGGTTGGAGCAGAGGGATCTGTGGGGGCCACTGGGGGGGGGGGTCTCAGGGAGTGCAAAATGCTTATGAAAATACCTTCTGGCTGCTTTCCTACTGGTTTATGACAAGAATATTGTCAATTACTGATTATGAATAAATGAATGCAAAAGTCTCAGAACAAAACTACAACAGAATATCCTGTGCAAACACGATTCATTTTGTTTTTATTTTACTCATTTATTTTTTTAACAAAATCCCTAAAACCATACAAACAACCCGATTCGAACTACTGGACGAAATAAAACGAGGTTCACAAAACTCTTTCTTAAAAACCTTCAATCTGTTGTTTTCAGAAACAAACAAACAAACAAAACAAAATACAGCAACAACAAATAAATAGTTCTGGTGCATCAGTGAGTAAAGTTGATTTGTGTTGATTTCTGATATTTCAGACTTCCTTTTAAAGGAAGCTGATCTGCTTAAGACGTTGATCAAGAAAGTAAAAAAAAAAAATGTGTGTAGAATAAACTATTTTATGCATGTACTATAGTCTATCACTTCACTTCATTTATTCTGGTACATTCATTACACGGTAAGTACAGTACTGGCGTGAAACCACTATTGGGCATTGTTGAAAATGGCAATGGTTTTCTCTGATAATTCGTTTAAAATAAAGGTTCAACATATACTAGTTTCTTTAGTCTCTAGATCCACAACCACATTTTAGGCAATGGCTGCCAATAGCCAGTTGGCATAATTTGAGCATCATTCAATTATTTCAATATAAAGACACTTCAATGTCCACATCTAGACGTACATCATCTAGAAGAAGGTATCTCCCAGTCCTTGGCATGTATTTATCTTCATACAATCCCTAAATGAACTCAAGTCCCTCATACTTCACGTCCCCAATTTTAGTTTCAGGAAGCAGGATTCGGCCGTCCAGGGTGAACACCACGATGTAAGTGGCGATTTTCCCTGCATCCTCTTCAGACTTTAGAGCAACGATAATCTGATCATCTGTGTTGGGGACAAATTTGAAGGATGAAAAGCCATGCGTAGGGTTCAGGATCCCAACTTTTCTAACTTTAATGTCCTGGAAGTCTGGCGAGCAGTTGAGCATTAGATTGGTGCCCCGTCGCTCATCTGCTGTCTCATCATATCGCTCGCTGCTGGCACGCCGTGGTAAGAAGAACCAGCGTTGTAATGTGTCGCTCCAAGCTGCAGACTCATGTATGAGGTACCCTGAGATGACAACAGAGAAATGAAAACTGGAAATTGAGAGACTCATTCTTGGTGAATGATTACTGAATCTCACAAGACTTTTAATAACGTGTCATAGAAGTTATATTTAAATTACAAAGATTCAATTAATTATGCACTCAACTGCACACTAGATGGACTCAACTATTTTAGAAAATAGGCAAATTTTCCAGCTGTCCTTGAGTTTTTAAATCCATTAAGTCTATCTCTGGTTCTGGGTGGTAGCATTTTAGCATAAATCATTAGATCTGATTAGACCGTTAGCATCTCACTCATAAAAATTATAATATTTTTAAATATTGAAAACTCGACTCTTCTGTAGTTACGTCATGTACTGAGAATGGCGGAAGGGGCTACGGCTAGGAGCTATAGTCTCATTCCGGCGTAATAAGCAAGGAACTTTGCTGCCGTATCATGCCTGAAAATAGTCCCCAGCACTATGGAAAATAATGGAGTGTTTCTTTAAGACTTCAAGAGTAATTGACACAAAAGTGTCATTCTTGTACTATGAACACACAAAATTCCCCACTCAACACAAATGCACGCTGCATGTAAGTAAAAGGCTGCTGCTCACCGGGCGGGCTGATGCCTGCAGCGCTGCGGAGAGCATTATACTTAGGAACCCAGTTCTGGTGCTGTACATCTCCGTGGAATCCCACCACTTTTACCCACTCAGGATTGTCATTAAGCACTTCTCCTTCGGTGGTGGTCCACTCTTTCCCCAAACCCCCCACATATAGATGCTCATCCTTTACTGCAAGCCACTCGGCCTTAAACCCTAAAGAATGTCAAAAAAATCATTTGTGAACTGCTTTGAATTTCATCATTATACTGTACATTTATTTGAACAGTTTGTGACTGTTACCTTGTAGTCAGTCTGTCATGAAAAGCTAATTCAAATTATTTAATTACTATTAGCAGTGTGTTATATGGAAGCCTGTTGTTGAATATTAAAGACTCTCACCAACACTGCAAATAATGCTTTCTAAGACAAGTTTTTTTGTCTTATTTCCAGCCAAAATATCTCAAAATTCTCAAATCAAGAACGATTTTCTAGACAAGAAACAATTACTCTCGTTTTCAGAAAAAACAAGTTAAAATGAAGTGAGTTTTTTCTTGAAACAAGCAAAATAATCTGCCTGTGGGGTAAGAAAAATATTCTATATATATTCTATAAAAAGTCTAAGCAAAAAGTTACTTAATTTTAGCTTGTGTCTTCTAACAACAAGACTTGTTTTTTCTTTTCTAGAAAATCCTTCTTGATTTCAGAATTTCTAGATATTTGGGCTGGAAACAAGACAAAAAATCTTGTCTTAGAAAGCATTTGAATGTATCCACCTTTGTACCTTCTTCTAAATAATAGCAGGCCTACCGTGAGAATACATACTACCTTTACTACTCCAAGGGTAGTAGTACTACCCAAGCTACTGATATGCACCCTTTAGTGATAAAGAAGGGAACTACCCCAGTGTCATGCTTTTGTACACCTAAAGAGACGGAGTGTGCATTTTTTGCACATCTTTTGCCCTCTAGTGGTTGAAGCAAGTCACTGAGAAGCATTGTTTTGGTAGTTACAGCAGTTGTGCTTCAACTCTATTACTATGTGAAGATTAATCTGATGTATGAGTATGAGGTGTACTGCTTTTCTCACAGTTATAGGTGATAGCCATATCAGTGTGAAGGTCGCTAACAACATCAAAACTCCCAATATGTCTACTGAACAGGTAGATCATATGCTGCTGTTGTTTTGACTCTGAAATCAAATCGTTGGCAAAAGTAATCTTGAGAATAGATATAAAGTTTACTATTTATATCAGATAATGGAGGAGAATCTAACTTGGTAAGGCTATTAATAGGCCAAATACAGTAACTGGTTTAGTATTACTGGATTGGTATTACTGGCATATCAGGCATCTTATTGCTCTCTGTTCAATACTCACTGCTTATATGGGTTATATTCTCAGGGTCATGGGCCTTCACATCACTTTGAAAACATTTTTAATTTTGGTGCAAAAAGGGTACTTTAGCAACACTAACCTTTTGTAACCGAGCCATCCCCATCTGGCAGTATAACCCAAGGAACTGCTTTAAGTCCGTCTATATTATACACAACGCCCGTACGATCATCCACGCTGTACAGTTTGCCGTTAAACACCACTAATTCAGAGAGCTCCATGCCCCGACCCTTCTCTGCCAGGTGGCTTTCCAAGACCACCCTGTCCTGATCCCATTCGACCGCCACTGTATCCCCACTCTCCGACACCAGGAGGTGACCCTTCAGCATATAACTGAACCAGGTCAGCTTCTTGTCGCTGAGCGAGTTCGTGTCCAGGTCTGCGATGACCCCTATTCGGTAGCGCGTGCCCTGTGCCGTGCGCTCTGGTGGACTGAGGGGGTATGTGTCATTGTAGCGGCCCTCCGTTCTTACCTCCTGATGGTTTAACCTCAAACCATATTTGCCTCTGGGTTGGGGGTGGAAGGGCAAGAGCTGCAAGTAGATGAGGAGGACGAGGGTTAGTGCTGACGCTACCACCACGATGGCTTTCCATTTGATGCGGAAGCGAGAGTCGGTGGTGTTAGTCATGGAAGCCAGCATTGGGAGCCCTCCGACAGAGATGCGCAGAGAGTTCATCGGCTCATTTTGATTAAGATGTGCATAGCCTGGAGAAACAGGCATTAGGGAGGGACAGCAGCCACACCTACACAGGGAACAGAAACATATTTAGGTCAATGTGACACATTTACAACCGTTTCCATCTCACCTGTCCCGGAGATCCTGGGAGCCTCCTGCACACCAATCAAATTATATGTAAATTTATGTAAAATTGAGCTTCCAACTTGTATGTGGGGAGTTGTGTTTGTTTTTTTAATAGAGACACTGCCCATTTATTTTTAATTACACTTTGCAAAAGATTCACTGGAGTGCCGAGCGTGGCGCACGGTCATCACTTATAAGCAAGCAGGAAAGGAAGTGAATAAACTCTGTCAGTTAGTCTAATCATCACAACCTGCTTATCCTGTTTATTCTGGATTTCCCCATAGATTGTAAAAAAGATGGACGACGCGACTCCACTTCCTTATAGAAAGTGAAGCCAAATCATACTCAGTATGACATCTTGCGAGGAATCAAAGTCCCGCCCAAATACTCACAGACCCAATCACAAGCATACAATCACGTTTTTATTGCATTAAATTACTAGTTTAAAGCAAACTTGAACACTTGCACATACATTGGCATGATAAGAACTACCTAAAATGACGGTAACCATCCTTCACGGTAAAAACATCCCATTACGGTACATGGTAAAGGCGGGATTTATGACCTATACTGCATCCGGCCACCTGGGGGCGATTGAGACGCGATAGCTTCACGTTTTCGTATATCCGCGTTCATTATCAGCGTGATTTTGCGCAGCTTTTGGACATATTGGCCGATGATTACTGAGCATCCCTAGAATACAAATTAAGATATTTTTCTCAGATTCTGAGAGCTCTCTGACCCTCCATAGACATCAATGCATTTAACACAATCAAGGTCCATTTTACGAAGCTACAAGATTAGCTACTTTTTATATGCAAAGACGAAACAAAAATACCGACTTTATTAAACAATTCATTCAGCTTTACCACGCGAACAAAAACAATGTATCTGTGTGACACAACTGACAAAGAGCAGCACACATTGTTTACGTTCAGTGGGTACTCTCCAAAATTGCGCTATAGGGTGATACTGAGGAGACACATTATTAAGTTATTTTTGTTTTCTTTTTGTGCAAAACGTATTCTCGTAGCATAAAATTACGATTGAACCCACATGGATTATTTTACAGATCTTCTTTCTACATTTCTGGACCTTGATTGTTGTAATTACATTACTGTCAAGGGTCAGAGAGCTCTCAGAAACTCATCAAAAATATCTTAATCTGAGTTTCAAAGATAAACAAATTTGTTCTGGGTTTGGAACGACATGAGGCGGAGTAAGTAACTTTAAAAAATGCACATTTTTGGGTGAACTATCCATTTAAGCCCTGTGAACAATCAGCTGGCGACTCCCAGTGTTAAATTTGTTGCATGTGTTGACAACATTGAAGACACTGAGTCTTCTCCATTCTAGCTATACTCAACTCAATCTGCCTAAATTGGAAGACAAACAAAAATCATGATATAAAAACTTTTACAAGTCTAAATCGGGCCATTTCTGTGCATTAGAAACACCAAATAGAACTGCAACAATGTTCTTCTATCTTGAACAGGACGCCAATTACAGCTCAAACAAACCAGTAGCTCCACCCTGAGCCAACGTGTTGGGTTCCTTTTGATGTGCAAACACATAAAGAACAATGATTCTCTTCAGGGGTATCAATGTACCAATTACTTAGCTTTGCATGCTAACATGCATTAAGAGAAATATAACATTGTATACTATATATTCATTCATACACACATATATATATATATATATATATATATATATGTCAGACCACTTTTAAACCCGTTCTCATAAGGGTCAAAGCCATTTAGCGACCTTGTTTCTCTATCATTCAATTTAACAGGCAACCGTTCAATGAGACAAATAGATGCAAAGGTTACAAATTTACAGACAATGACATTCATATCACCAGCAGTGCTGAAGTTTGTATATAATCCAGTAGATTATTAAATAACTAATACATCAACATAGATCAACCCTTCAAACTAGATTCATCACTAACAACAATTACAAGCAAGTGTTAGAACACTCTTGTCCAACAAAAGACATGACTATTTAGTTAAACCCAAGACACCAGACACCTACCAGCTTCTCCAGCTATGACAGGATATACTGATTCCACAACACAACGTTGTGTAGGAACTGAATAATGTTGACGTGGAGGTAAGGAGTGGTTTTGTGAATGGACAGAAGACACGCCGAGTGAAAACAGGTACGGCTGGATATTGCAGCTATGATATGACACAAGTTAACCAGTTCAAAATGTTTTGCACAAGTCCCATGTTTAAACTGTTAGCAGCAGCCCTGGTCTTGTATACAAGTCAGTAATGCTCTTTACTCCAACTATTAGACTCTGTACTGAACCATAACATACTATACCACTATGGCATTTAGCTTGTTAATGTTTGGTTTATCTGAAATGTTAATATTTAACACAGCTCAGAGCCTAAAACAATCTCATCTCTGAATCTACATGGACAAAAGAAAGGCTGTACATTATTTTCGAGAATTATTATATGGTGGAAGGAAGAAGGGATCTCAGATACTACACCCCAATGCGAATTACATTTCCTGTCAATATTCCTCCATTTGGGGGATGTTTTATTCTGTTTTACTCTGTAATTATTGACTCTAGTAGATTACGTTGTATCTTTGCTAGCAACATGAGCACCCGGATGAATGAGTAAATGAAATAAAGAGTTAACAGAATAATTTAATATCAGAAGGATCCTAATTAGATATAGACAAACAACCATCATGAAATGGAGTCATATTAAATAATAAAATGGAGTCAGATTTGAATCAAACCTAAATTTAAAAACTGAAAAGACTGAACATGCAGGAAAACCTTCCTCCACCATCGGACTAGCCTGGGCCCGCCCATACTTCCTGTGACGCTACATTTTATTTCGTGAGCAAAGTTAGTCTGGCAAAGCTGCCGTTTTAGAGCATTTCTGTTCCCAAAAAAGTGGGAACCAATGAGAAACGACTGGTTCCGTCGCGCATACATCATTGGAATGAGTGGTCTGATTGGTTGTAGATTCGTGCAGTAGTACACAGAGACATCTGATGGACGCAGGTCAAGCCCGCCTCCCAGAAGGAGGGTAGTAAGGTAGCTTGACCAGACTAAGCTCCTATGAGCTTTATAGTCGCGGAAGCCAGGCTACCATTGGACGCTTTCCTTGGGCCAATTTGTGGACCTTACAGGCTAATTCACAGCCTGCTACATTAACACTATGAACTCTGGCCTACATTCTGAAACTGTTTGACAAGTTTTTAGTAAAGAACACAAGTTTATCAATGGATTTTCTGGTTTGCTCTGTGGCATGACACTATAACCCCACAGGCACTAAAAACTAGATGGGGAACTGGAACCTCAAACAAGTCTAGGGCAGTTTACCGCAGGCGTCAGTGGTGAATCCCAGAGCTCTCTTTTCTCTTGATTCTGCTGCTTCCAGTACAGAGTATGTGATCAGTTGTCCTTTTGTAATTTTGCTTGTGTTAAAAACAAAAAACAAAAAATTGCTTTGTTCAATAAACAACACCAAATTCTAATGTAGATGTTGAGATGTATTAAAAACACAAAAAATATAAAAAATGTCCCTGCAGCTTTGTGGCACACTGTAGCTAAAATGACAACATTTACATGACATCATAACAGAAATGTCATCAGTACTTGTTTGGTGATGGCCAGGTTTTATACACTACAAGTAATTTAGGGCTTTTGTAAATATATGGCAATGACTTAATCTTACATCAACTGATCACAAAGAAGACTAATATAAAATATTAGATTGTATTCCAATTTGTTTCCTGCTGTTTGATCACTTGGTCACTGTGATGTGGCCTCTGTCTATATTAATACACATTTAATTAATCAGCAAATTCCACTTGATCAATTAACTCGCATATATGTACCATTTATTGATTCAATAATAAGAAATTCAATAGGGCAACTTGTGATTTTTTTTAAATCACGTGATGTAAACATTCACTGCTGGACCAATCAGAGAGCTACCTACCTAGCATTTAATCTTATATTTGTTCCATAAAGATATTAAAAACGTTGACACTTCTATCTGTTTGATCAAATATTTGAGTTAGGTAAGTTAGGTTGCCTTCAGCTGACATCATCACATATTCGGTTATCAAAAGATCGCACACCAACAAAAAGGCTGTATTTTTTCATTTTTTAATTCGTAGTATTTTATTTCACAAAGTCGTGTTTGTTTGGCCCACTTAATACGGCTAGCCCGACAATGAGCTTCTGCATGAACCCAGTCTAGCTGAAAGTATTTTGAAAGCGTAGTATACTTACGGTAGGGTGGAAGACGAGGCTCGAAATGAATCCGGGCTGTTGAAGCTCAAACCTCGGCTCTTGAGCTCTCATTCCTCACGGATCCGTCCAGGCAGCTCTGAACGTCCTCCACTTCCGCAGGAGGGGGCGTGGTCGAAGCAGCGCGCGACTAACCGGTCCCTTCCGCTCGCATTTGCGTACATTTTACGCATACGTCTGTGCGTAACAAACACGTTTCATTTCACAGCATTTAGTAAGCATGTATAAATAATAACTTAGTCGGCAGTGTAATAAAAAAGTATCACATTACCATATTGGCTATATGCACTAATATAATTAATATTTAAATCAAAATACAACGCACTTATTATAACACGCATTTATTATTATGAATTGACGAAAAGAAAAGGATAGGCTCAGTGCAAGACCAAAACCTATAGAGAATATAGTATATTTTATGTAAAGCACACAAAAAAGTGCATGTTACAGTTTTTTTGTAATTATACAGACGTTGTATTTACGCAATATCCTTGATGACTATGAAGATATGAACTCTTGATATGAAATATAGTCTACTGTATAACGCCTTGGACCAAATATTTAATATCTTTGTGTATATGATCGAATAAGTGAATGTTTACATCACGTTATTACAGTTTTTACAAGTTAGTTCAGCTGCCCTATTGAATTTATTATTACTGCATTCAATGATGCATAAGTTAACTGACCAAATTAAATTCGCTGATTAAATAAATATAAATATTACTAAAAAAAGTACTGTAAGCCTAGCAGATATTGTTGGTGTAAAAGCATTAACAAATGTAGTGTAGACATGAATAATTAAAAATAAAACTCTTAAACTTAACCCTGATGTCGTTCCAAGCATGTATGGCTTCTTTTCTTCTGCAGAATGTGCCAAAAGGAATATTGTACTAAATAGATTTTCTTTGAATTATACTGATTTAAACATATAGAGAAAAAGCACCAATTTAACTGTGTGTGTGTCGTGCAGTCGAAAGTACATCAAAATAGTGGCACAAGGGTAGCAAATGTGAACTACCCCCAAATCATTTGATTTCATACAGGATTCAACAAGTCATATTTATCATGGGAAAAAAAATCAAATGTTTATTGTGCATTTCCTTACAAAACCGAGAATGTTGCTTTTACAAAAAAAGATTGCAAAGTAAACGAACAGAAAGGCACAAAGATTATGTGTTGCAACTGTTATAACAGAACTGTGTAAAAGAAATTGCCCTACCTTCAACAAAACACAAACATATTGAGTTTCTATTTAGTGGCCAACTTAGATTAATATGTATAGCAGTTTGTAATCTCATTTTAGAGAAAAGAGGAAAACAGTAAAAGTGGTCTAAAATGGTCGATGCATTAATAGAAATTCAATTCAAATTCCTAGATATTAATTTCAAAATAAGGCACAATTTCAATAGTAAGAGGTAGAAATCTTGCAGTGAATTTGGCCTGACATAAAAGAACACATTTTAAAGGTATACCGCTAGAAGCCGACAACAATATTACGTTATATGATTGTTTAACACTTCAAAACTCAGGTGCTTAAAGTTTACAAAAGTAAGGCTTATTATCAACCACACAAAGCCTATTGTCTGTCACAAATGAAATTAAAGCATGTTTACAGTAGTTCATTTCCCACCTCACAATCTCAATCCATCAGTTCATCGGTAATCTATTCAAGCCTCGACTAGACTGAAGTTAACAGTAAATAAAGCCATTTGGCAATAGACTTAGTGCATACTTTTCCAAAAGAGTGATATATGGCATTGCTTTTAAGGCACTACTCAGTTGTGGTAATGCATTTGGCACAGAGAATCCGTTCACTTGTCTGCATGAAGAATATTGTTTTCGATTCCACTTTTAAGGCACGTCAGTTCTGTCGACTTTCATATGTTATGTGATTTGAGACATGGAATAAAGTAAATCCCATCTGTTTCATAAATGTAAAAACTGCAGCTGGGGTTGAATCTGGTTTTCAGAATCGAATAATTAGTGAGATAATTGTGCAAGGAACATTTACGTTTAGGGTTATGTTTAGAATTTGCATTCAAAGAAAATCAAAATAAATAACTTTGAAGAAACACACTAGCCAAGCACACCAATCCCAGGTCACAATTTAAATGGAAAAGGAAATAGCGGAGCGTATGAAACGGTCCACACGGGTGAGCCTCTGAAAAGCGTTTAAAATTCCTTCACCCTCAGTACGTGGGAGGCTGATACCCTCCCTGTCCTGCAGGACTGGCATTGAATGGGGACTGCTGGTAACCCTCTGGAGCCCCACTGTAGGCTGATGGGTACGGGGAAGTGTGGTCACTGGAGGGATCGTTGTAGCCTAGGCCAATCTCTTCCACCCCTTGGCGATACCGTCCTAATGCGAAATAGGTTAGAGCGGCCTTGAGGGGGGGAAAAAATGAACAATGATACTTATTTCAGTTGATCAAATATACAGCGAGACGGTCAGGCAGAAACAGGAAGTGAGATGTGCTCACCCAGGTGATGATGGAGAAGAAGGAAAAGGCCACCACAGCTCGTCCTGCATCATCTATGACTGCTGTTTGTGTAGTGAGAGACCACTGATGGGCTAAGTAGCAGAAACACACAAACCATAGGAACGTCCACACTCCTGGTGAGAAAACAGAGAGAAACATAAAGGGCTTGTTCACCCAAAAATTCTGTCAACACTTACTCAACCCAAAACGACTGTTGCTCATCTTCAAAACCACCAATGATGATATTTTCAACTAACCTTCAAAAGTTTTCATCCCTCCGCTGAATTTATATGTTTAATCAAAACTCTGACGCTGCACAAAGTTCATAAAGACAAACTAATCCATATAATGTGGGACGAATGCACTAATAATTATAAATATAGGCTACTTCATTAAATACTGAAAAGAAGTGATGAAAAAATAAGAACACTTGTTGTCTTTAAGACACTTTTTTATTGTCGTTTTTAAATTGACTAGCTGTGTGTACTGTTCAGTATCAGGGTCACTCTTATGTTCCCCATATTTATATAGCACATGAGGAGCACATGACTATCTCCACCAGGCTTTAAAGAATGCTCTAATTAGCCAGTATTTATAAAGGGCTCTCTCTGTGTTGTTCAGTTCAATCATTATTAATTTGTTACCAGGCCATTGAACTGGGAACATATTACCCTTTTTAATGTTCATTATGTGCCATATCTGGACAACAAGGGACCCTGGGAACATAGGTATGCTCGAAGAGTATCCTGTTGTTAGCTCATAGAAACTCATAGAATCCCTCATAGCACACGTACATCTAGGAGTTGTCTGTTTGATGTCAGCATTTACATCTGCAAGACGTATTATTTAGGTTGTTTGCTCATCTGCAACACGTCTATTGGACGTCTCCTTTTAAATGTCAAATAGACATCTATTAGATGTATGTAAAACTGACATCTGCCAGACGTTTGTATACAGCAGATGCTTTCCAGATCAATAGATCTTTAACAGACATTTTGCAAACGTACCTGTGCCGCCTTTGAACTGCCTGGTTGCTAGTAGACCTTTTTAAATCTGGTGGCCCTAATAACAATTATAAACGCCACAACTGTGCTCAAAATACTTGAGCTCTACTCTCTTTACTTGAGATACTTCTCACAGTTTTGATTATGCATATGATCAATGATCATGGCTTTTAGACACTGTACTGCGAATTTAATGCATCCTGCAATTGATTGAGAAAAACAAAAATCTGCAATGACTCTTACCAGAAAAACCAAGATCCCCCATCACTATGAATTTTCTCTCATTGGCATTGCTGATCTGGGGGAAGTAGGCATCCAGCATAATAAAGACAACACAGGCCAGGAAAGCTAAAATCCCAATTCCAATCCCATAGCTGCAAGCACCGTCGTTCCCATTGAACATGCATTTAGTGACGTCTTCGTGATGTTCATTCATGTAGCCTTCAGAAAGTATGGTAGCAAACACTACTATGGAGAAGAGCTGTGACAGAAAGAAACAGAATTTGCAACAGCGGAAACTCTTTAATAATGCATCATCACAGTTGTAATCACACACACACACACACACCAAAGAAACTACTATTGAAAGAGTTTACAGAGAACAGTGCCATGTTTGAATGGGAGGCGTGACGCTCTCACAAGATGTCTACTTTGGTATCCAAAAAAAACTATAGACCCACACAGCACAACCCTTCACCTGCTTAAAAATGCTATGTCAAAAGATTTATCATTTAATATGTTTTAGCTTAGAATGTGTGCTTAGCTTCTCTTTCTTATAAACATTTTTTTTGGAGTAGATAAAATATATATATATATATATATATACAATAATAAAAAGAATGGAATAAACAGGTGATGAATACTGTTGTTGTACATGGTTTGGAAAAGAAAGAAAGAAAGAAACGCAAACTAGCTGCATAAAACTACGTATTAAAGAGCTGTGCCATGTTGACATCTTGATTTAGCCCGTGTTGAAGTCACATGATGCAGACAGCAGACCTCAACAACAAACTCCTAAACTGCTGCTGCTATATGGTCTGTGTTTTCCAACTCGTGACAGCAGAATCTAGTTTTGCCAGTAGCTTCTGTTTAACTAACGCAGTTTAAGGGAACCGGAATAACTTTCCTCGAGCCGTAAGAGCTCGACGAGCTGACGATGACTTTGATCTCGCTCACCCAACTACACAGCCTGCTGATAGTCTGCGGTCGCTTTATAAAGCTCCAGATGTCAAAGGCTCCACCGGCCAACGATGCACCGTAAGCACTCGTCTCCATGTCCGCGTTCGTCAGACTCTAGCCCCTCTTTATTTTTTCAGCGCTTCTGCAAACTGTCCAGCTTGACGAGACGCTATTTACTTTCACAATTGTTTCCTGAAAGTACCGCACCACCCTTCAAGGAAGTCCACGTCACGTCAGATTGAGCATTCCCACAGGCAGTCAGTTATTGTAATAGTTGAACCGCCCCTCTTTCTAACTCACTAATAGTTCATAGGCTGCCATTCTGTTGGTCTAGTGCTCCACCAACTCTGTAGGCGTCAGTAGCTGTTTGACATATGGACATGCTTAAATATTTATGAGTGTAAAGACGTTTCCAGCGTTGTGTTTGTTCGGGTGTAGTCCTGATGTTTCATCACTTTGCACAAAAGGGTTTGCCCTTGAGTTTACACGGCTCTGTGATCTCACTGCAAGAAGTAGCCCACTGTTTGAGAGCAGACCACGTGGTCTCAATCTAGGGAGTTTTTACACACACACACACACAATTTAAACACTGAAATACTTAATTTATTGCGCTTTTTGTACTTTGAATGATTCTTTCCGGACTTTGTGAGCACCGATGAATACAGTCCTCTAGGTGGCGCTATCACTTTAAAAGTTCAATTCTATGTTCTTCCTAGCCCGACGTCTTCCAAGTCTGAAAGCGTTGAAATGCACCAGTATATTGATATTTTGAAGTATGTTCTGTCTAAATGGTTAATATAAATGTATTGTGTGTTTTCCGTTGAAGAAAGACGGTCAGGTTTGGAATGACGTATAAGTAGCTAATGATATTAATTTTAATGTTTCGCGGGGAACTATTGTATCAACTATACATAGTTATTTCAATACAGTGGACCCCAAATTTAATTTTATTGAATTTATAAGCCACAATTTAAAATGTATGCATCGTTTTTTGTACAGTGTATAAAAAAATGCAATTTATTTAAAATAATTAAAAACATACATAATAGGGATAAGCACACTTCTCAGTTAAAACACCTGTCTCCTCTATATACAGTGTTCCTATTAAATAGTACCAAACCAAACAATAGTAATAAAAAAAAAATTGTAAGACGTCAGCTCCTTCTTGTTTCTTCCTCTATGCATGCATTGCCTGTGGTTTGTCACTTTGTATACAGTCTGTCAACTGTGAAAATGTTTCTACTCCTAGGATGGCTACTCTTAAAGTACCAGTCATTTTTTCCACATATAAAACCTTTGAACAGTTTGTTTTCGGGTTAGACTGTGCTGGAAACTTTGCTGTTTAGGTGAGTATATCTGCTCTTTCTATGTTTTGTAAAAGAGTACGCACTCTAAAAACAATATACTTAATTTTGAACTGAATGTAATATTTTGGGACAGTTTATTTTTTATGTAACTTCAGTTAAATGAAAATGTGTTATAAGCTTGTTTAACTTTATATTAAAAGCAGGTGATGAGCACGCAAAGGCATTTACGCTAAAGCTAAAACATTCTTTAATGCAGTTTGTAATGATTAGCATATTTAACTTTACATTTTAACATCACTGCATCATTACGCTGCAGTTACGTTCATATATATGCTACTAGTCAACACATCAACGTAAGTGTACTTCTTTAAAGCATGACAAAATATTCCTAAAACAATGATTTCAAAGGTGTTTTGAAGTAAAACCTAATTTGATATCGTTACAGAGTGGGGTTGTCTTAAAGCACACATTCGGCTCTTATACACACAGCTCTAAGAGAGTCTGGATGGCTGTATCCCAGATCATGGAGTCGAATCTCAGTGAAGATGAAGACCAAGACCTGATGGAGCTGGAGGCTTTTAGGAGACCATACAGAGAAGTGAAATGTAAGTGCTACACAGCATACAGACAGTCGTAGGAAAGAAATAACTTATTTTAACTCTGACTTCTAACTTTTTTTTTCATTTGTAGTTGATCTGACACACGCAAACCAAGAAGACTTAGAAGCTCAGCATTATCATGAGGCCAAACACACGAATGCCGTGCACAAGGACAACTGGTCCTCTTGGACCCAGAGTGTCCTATCCTCGATGCCTAGTCGCTCTATCAGTAAGAAATGTTTTGATGCTGTTTTTCATATAGATTTGCAATAATAAAATCAGAGCTGTTTAACTAAAATATGTTCATAAAATTATATGAATTAAAAATATATATATATACTCAAAACAACAACAAAAAACCTTAAAATGAATGATTGCAGAAATAATAAGCTTTAAAAGAATGTAAGTGTTGAATGTAATGTTTTTGGAATCTTTATATGTAATTTGATAATTATTACTTCTGTTGTACAGTTCTGTCTATGAAATATGGATAAAGTATACTGCTAAATGTACAGTACTGATAAGCATTTATGGTCAGCTAAGATATTTTTTACTGTTATTTCTATTTAGTTTTGTAACTTTAAATACTTTGTAATTACACAATATTATATTATCTGCAAGTATTTTATTTATTTAGTATTAAATAAATGCAGTTTTTCAGGATTCGAAATAGACCACAAGAGCACAATACAATTATGAACTCGTCCATAACCTTTTTTTGACGTTGTTTTAGGGCGATTCACAACGGTTTGCTTACAAGGTTTTCTAATTTAAGTGGTATGGATTTGAACACATTTCAATGAAGGTTTATGTGCTTCTGATTACAGATTTACAGCCTGGGATTACACAATATTAGTATTTTAAAGAGTACAGAATAGAGCATAATTTGCTTTTTGGGTTAAAAGAATTTCTTAACATGAAATTCAAATAGCATGATATTTATGTACAGAAATGCTGATATTGCTAACATTAGTTTAAGAATGAAGTATAACAAAAATACACATTTTTACAGTTTGATGTTACTATATACAAGTTAATCGATCATTAGATTTAATCACTATTGGTTGCTCAATTTTTTTGTAAAGCTTTTTTTCCCTCATTTGGTCAGAACAAATATGGCAGACTTGTTACGTATTTGTTCATATGACAGTATACGGTGCAAATAATTATTTAGGTCATATATTCAAAATCTTTAATCTGTGATTGTGAAGGACAGTAGACATCCACACCGGTGTGGTGACTGACAGCCAAACATTAACCTCAAAACTTTAGATTTATCCGGGCTGGAGCCATGCCAGAGCACACTCACACAAGGAAGATAATTCCAGAAGCAACTGCAATTCCAAGTTTTCAATCAGAGATGGCAATAAAGTTCAGACAGTAGCTTTAAGTTCCTCCGAACCTCTTAAAATTTGAAAACCTTTTTAAGTTTTTTTTGTTTGCTTGTTTTCAATTTTTCAACTTGCACACAAAATCTATACTTGTCACACACTTTCTGAAACCTGACACTCAAACACCATACACTATTTCTCAGGCTTTGACACAGTTTTCAGCTTCATGAAACACTTTTTTGCAAAGCACTACACACAATTCTCTATGTGAAAAGCCAAATTCATATTATAAAAGGTGTTTGTGATATTGTGAATGCAGTGTTTCATTTTGTAAGAGATGTGTGGCATTTAGCATTGTGTGTGTGAAATTCTTGGATTTGAGTGTAAAGTTTTTTTTTAAAAAAGAGGCAGTTTTGAAAATGTGTGTAAGCTGTTGGCGGAAAAAAACGTTGATAATTTGGTGATTTTAAGTGGTTGTTCTCCTGAAGTTCACACAGATTTTTTTTTGCAGATGTAGCATGTTAGCTGTATAAATAATTACTATCAATTATGATTAATCGCAGTTATTTATATCAGCTGCCAGTAGTAACTGTAGCAGAATTACCATCAACTAATCTGTTCATTCAGCGAACATACAGTGGGTACGGAAAGTAAAGCCTTAAAATTCTGTTTGTTATAGCCATTTGCTAATATCATTTAAGCTATTTTTTTCTCATTAATGTACACACAGCACCCCATATTGACAAAAAAACATAGAATTGTTGACATTTTTGCAGATTTATTAAATAAGAAAAACTTAAATATCACATGGTCCTAAGTATTCAGACCCTTTGCTCAGTATTTAATAGAATCACCCTTTTGATCTAATACAGCCATGAGTCTTTTGGGAAAGATGCAACAAGTTTTTCACTCCTGGATTTGGGGATCCTCTGCCATTCCTCCTTGCAGATCCTCTCCA
>JAUMHI010000035.1:19042501-19077176 GCA_032359435.1 Enteromius unitaeniatus | reverse complement strand
CCGGGTGAAACTAGAACTCAGGCGAAGGTTCCCGCTGCGGACGGTCGGAGAGCGCCACAGAGGTGCGAGTTGTGACACCATGTCCCAAAAAAAAGACTGTTCCCTTAATTACTCATATGTTCCTGTGTTAGTCATTAATGATGAAAAAGTATTATAATTATAATACTTCCTCTAAAAACCCAGTGGAACAGAAATAAAACACTATATTTAACATTGCATGTACATTTTGTTGATGGTTTCCAAGATGCTTAGAATCGAATTATTCAATTTATTTCTTTATTTTTAGGAAATGCTGTCTGAGCTCGACTGCGAAAAAAAGAAGAGCAAGTTGTATTCAATGTTTGACTGGTTGAGTCTACACTTTGTTGTGTGGTTAATTTGCCTGGTCTGCATTGTTGGCTGCATGCTGGCTGTTTACTTCTTACACAATTTAATTGACCTGGGCAGTTTTCAGGTAAAGGTTCATAGTGCTTGTGAGTAGACAACAGGAAAGCAACAGGATGCTTAATGCTTCGTGATAGAACACACTAGTCACATCCTGTTCAGTTAACACACCAGCTATGAACTTGATGTTTAGTAACTTTCAGCGCTTTTTACGGTTGACTGTTTTCTTTCGATTTCAGGACACATTAGACTTCACTTCTTGAAAATTCTGTTTGTTGGACTGTTGCCCTACCGATTTAAAACTACACAGTTTTCGCATACATATAATAACCATCTACCCCATAACCTTAATCCTACCCATCGCCTAGCAAAAAAAAAAAAAAAGTCTCCTCAACGTACTGATGTAGCAGGATACTGTACTTAGTTACACAGGAAAAAGTAAATATGTTAGAAAGATGTATGCTTACCATTATTTCCACGCCATCCTCGTTTTAGAGCATTTTTACACAAGTGCCTAATAGCACTGTGGCAGATAGGTCTCTTGAAGCATTTTGGAGACATTGTTCTCCACAGTTGCTCAGATCAGATCTCACAAAAATTATATTTCCTACTGACACACTACAGCAAAAGATTGAAATAACTCACTTAAAACCTTTTTTCTACTAGTATTCTAATAATTTTAAACACAACTGTGTTTTCCAGAATTCTTTGTGCATTTCTGTAAATTCTTGTTTTTTTTTCTTTGCTTTAGATCTACATTATTTGATATATTGTGTGTTATGTCTTTATCTTATGTAGACATCTTTTAAGTTGCTGAAGCTGCCTTTTGTCGTATCTTGCGTCAGTCATCTACTGCCTGGTTTCTTCGACATGTTATCCAGGGCAGAGCCTTACAACTCACCGAGCACTAAGATTTATGTGTCCATTGCAAGGTCAGGGAAGCTATCACTTTATTTTCTTATTGTCTGTTCACATATTTATTCACTTCCTGTCTAATTCTTCTGTGAGCTTAAGTTCTGCTTCCTTTCAGTGCTGCAGGAAGCAAGTCGAACATGCTTCAGTTGATTGCCTTTGAATCAATGATTTAAATATTTCCTGCTCACTAGCGTGACATTTTAATTTAGCATGACGCTTATCTTGAGAACCACCCCCAAACCTTTAGAGACATTGTATGTTTTTTTTATAAAATTATTAAATGATACAATGCATCGTTTAATAAATGTGTGTTTAACATGTTTGTTAAACTCAGTTCATACAGACAGTGGTGTGAACTATATGGTATGATGTTGTGAATATAAATATGTGTTACAGTCTAAAGACTGGGTATCAAGGTCAGTAAGTACAGCATCTGATAACTGAATGCCAGTTTTTGTTGTTTTACACATTCTTTTTCTCCATTTAAGTGTATATCACTAACAACAAATAATATCTGTGCATTTCCTAGTTTCATACTTTAGAAATACTCATGAATTTCCTTTTAAGTTTGTTGTAACACAAGAATGTTTCCTATTAATAGAATCAAACACCAAAGTCATCAAAGAACTTTCGGTTTCTTCCTTCACAGGAACCTGTTGTTGAAGGGTTGCATTTTTAGTGTGTTGTGTTACTACTGGCTACAAAAAGTTTCTGAAAGCACGAATGGACAAAATAAACAGAAGGTAAACAAAAACATGACATCCAGAAACAGTATGTTGTTATTTCGACATAATAATAACAAAACAATATTAAAGGCTTAGTTCACCCTCATGTCGTTCCAACCCATAAGACCTTCGTTCATCTTTAGAAAACAAATTAAGATATTTTTGATGATATCAGAGACATGATATCCGACCCTCCATGAAATGATCCCAGATCCATAGTAAAAACATCTGTAAAACAGTCCATGTGACATCAGTGGATCAACTTCAATTTTGCGAGGCTACGAGAAAACCTTTTTTTGCGATAAAGAAAACACTATTATTGGCTATATTATTATTATTTGAATTCTGAAGAAGAACGAATGCATGTTCTGTGGCAAATCTGCTTCGGAAAGGAACCACAACTCCACTGTCTAGCCATAACTATCCAACTTACTACAGATACAGTACACTCTGTAAAATGCTGATTTGTCAATTAATTATATTTGTTTGTTAGTTAATTAATTAATTAGTTACCAAAACACTGGGACGAAGCTGTTGGGTCATATTTGTTTTTTAGTCTTGGGTAGTTTAAGTTGTGTTAACATCTAAACCCTTTGAACCCTTTTAAACTGTTCACTTTAAAATATGCTTACTCTGTCAGGTCCTGCAGAATTATCTCAGAATTCTTTACTCATTACTAATGGGTTACCTGTATTTTCACTTTGTCTCAGCCCTAGCCTTACAAAAAAAATTATTATTTGTAGATGCAGAGAAGGCACACATACAGGACTGTATATAAAATATAAAAAATAAGGTAAGTTATCGTAAGGCACTGGAGTGGTGGTGGGATTCCTATCAGAAGCTGGTTTTATAGAAAACACTATAATAATTTATTATACAGGCAAAATACTGCTACTACTAATAACATTTATATTGTGTATGACTTTTCATTAGTAGCTACATCATAGTTATTTTTCTTGAACCTTAACTAGTAGATCATTAATATTAGTTATTTAGAAGGTATGACAGAATATTTTAGCTATTGATTTGCTCATAAAATTGTAGTACATATTGGTTAGTTAACACATATTCCTTAGTAGTTAGCAGTAGTGAGTTAGGTGTTAATGAATAACTACCTATTAGTTCTGCGATAATTCCTTATTAGTTATGGAGTAAGTAAGAAACGGTATTCTTAATTGTTACCATATTGTCTAAATGTGTACAAAACCAAGCGCGGATGTATAATTTTGGCAGTAGTCAAAAATCATTAGGGTATTAAGTAAAGATCATGTTCCATGAAGATATTTAGTAAATTTCCTATTTTCTAAAGTTTCCTATTTTAATAAATATTAAATATCAAACCTTAATTTTTGATTAGTAATATGCATTGCTAAGCACTTAAAACTTCTATACAAATACTGTCCTGTCCTTATTTATTCAGATTTCAGATGATGTATATATCTCAATTTTGGAAAATTTACTGTTTTTGTGGTCCAGGGTCATACATGAGGTTATTAGTTGAATATTAATTGAAGCAGGCTTGTTTTAATTTGTGCTTATCCTTGCAGTGCTGGGAGACATTGGTTGGTCAAGAGCTTTACCGTTTGGTTTTAATGGATCTTCTAATAGCCGTGTCGTACATCATCTTGGCAGAGTTTCTGTGGGGGTAAGTTATCATGTTTCCGTATGATAGGAGTGATGTTTAGCAGAGATTTGTTGACTCTTTCTGCCCCTTCAGGTTTTGTGTTAGAAACATCACACTGAGAAGTAGGAAACTAGAGTTTGACATCGCACGAGATGTTCTGGAGCTCATCTACGGTCAAACGCTTGTGTGGTACTGTTATCTTCTCCTCATAAAGACACCATTACATTAAATTGTGTTCTGGTCAACCTGGTCTCATAAAAATTATGTACCTCAGTGAACGTTTTGTGCAACACCATTTTCTATGAACCTTATCTCATGTTTTACCACAATTACAAAGAGAAATGTCCACTGAGTGGTGCTAAAACACAGGTTCATATGTGAACCCTGGTACATTTTTATTACAGTGGCATAGATTGCTGTGTTTTTTATTATGTTGCTTCAGTCACATATTGCAATGGTTTAGAATGGTTTGCACTTAGGTACATTAATACCATGAGACCAGGTAGGTTCTGATAGTTCTCACTAACAGTCTTTTCTTTCTTCTCTTTGTAGGTTTGGTGCGCTGTTTTCACCTCTGTTGCCCGCCATTCAAATTGGGAAACTGTTTCTACTGTTCTACCTCAAAAAGGTAAAATTCTCCATAGTCCTTTTTAGGCTTCTTTGGGTTAAAGGTGCAAACATTGAATATCTGGAAAAAATATATTTTTCCTGAAATGTACTGTAGACAATGTGTCTTTAACTGTATAATAATTCATTACAGAAGTTCATTTCTATTATCCAGGGTTAATTACCTATGTATATTTGTCACCCCTTTTATAGACAAGTTTAATGATGAACTTTCAATCACCGAGGAAACACTGGAGGGCCAATCAGATGAACACGCTCTTCATCGCACTCCTGTTTTTCCCCTCCTTCACTGGGGCCCTTGCATGTGTCTTTTATGCAATGTGGAGGTTTGTCTTGTCAGAGATTCACAAGCAGACAACCAAATCTGACAAAATCGGAAATAAATGATGTATTAAAGGTTTAGTTCACCCATGCAACTAGTCGTGTATACGGCTTTAAATAGGATAATATGGAAGTGTTTGGTGGTTTCTCAAGAGTTAGCAAACATTTCGGAAAAAAAAGTACAAAAGCTGCCAACGGGATGGTAGTACCTTTTGAAAACCTCTCCAGGGTGTGTCTAAGTACTTAAAGTGTACACATTAATACATACATGGTACATATTTGGACCTTTTGAAAGGGTACCAAGTGTACTACATGCATTAACAGTATGTGTGTGTGTTTGTGTGTATACAGTATAAACAGTATATGATATATATGATCATTGATTTGACATTTACTTAATACAGCAAAAACAGTAATATTGTGGAAGCCCATTTCTGCCACAGATACCACTACAAAATGAGAACTTATTTGTGAATTAAATTTTTCCCGAATTGTTAACATTACATTCTATCCTTTTTTGCATTCAAATTCATAATCTGTCATAATTACTCTCTCTCAATTTTAATATAGATATTTTTTTATTTAGTGGAACACAAAAGTTGTTTCAGCAGGTTTTGTCCTCCATTCATATTGCATGTTTGTCTTGATAAAGCAAATTATGTCAGTCATATAATTGAAAGCGTGTGGTTCTTTTAGGGTCAAGCCCTCACCAGATTGCGGGCCCTTCAGTGACCTCAGCAACATGCTTATCTTAGGCAAGGAGTGGATCAGAGGCATTGGCAAGTCAAACTCCAATATGGTGTGGATCAGCTGGGCTTATATTAACCTGGTGGACAACCCTTTGTTTCTCTTCCTCACTACGATCCTGTTCATGTGAGTACTTCTGGCCTGCTGGGTGCAGTATGGATATGAGTCATTTTAACAGTCTGTCTCTTTCCAGAGCCATTATATACATTCACATGCAAGTTTTGGATGGCCAGAAGATGATCATTGCTAAGTTACAAAAACAAATAGACAATGTAAGTATTATGAGCTTAGTGGAAAGTACGCAACCAATACATAGAGTACATATCATTTAAAAAAAAATTTCAACTTAAAAGATTCAAAAATTAATAATCAACTTAGATGAGCTGATACATATCTCTCCCGTCCCAGTGCGTGCACTTAATCGCTCTTGCGTGGGGCACAACTATATTAGCATTTAGCTCCCTTATTCCTTAGGATCCAAACGGGTAGAATGTAAAAACCACCAAAAACTTTCATGTTTTCCCTATTTAAAGTAAACTAGTTTACTGGCTATTTTAAGCAGATAAAAAAGTACTTTGCAGCACTTCGACCTCTGCGCAGTAATATCATCACTCTTAAAAACTCCCTCTCAACTCCGTTAATACAACCAAGGAGGGATGATATTACTTCCACTTAGGTGGAAGTGCTGCGAAGTGCTCTTCCACCATACATTATACCTGATAGGGTACATACTGTTCATCTAGGAGACATCTATTTGACATCTGCATTTACATCTGCAAGACGTATTATTTAGGTTGTTTGCTCATCTGCAATACATCCATTGGACGTCTCCTTTAAGATGTAGACGTCTGTTAGATGTCTTTAAGATGTTTATGATTTAGAATGTATTTAAAACTGACGGCATCCGCCAGACGATTTTTAATAGCAGATGCTTTCCAGATCAAGAGATCTTTAACAGACATCTTGCAGACGTACGCATGCTATCTGGGATAGTTATCTTTTTTTATCTGCTTAGAAAATCTCCATGTTTTATTTTGTGTCACCATACGTACTCGTGTAACTAGTCATGTAACCGTCTTTAAATATGGAAAACATGGAAGTGTTTGGTGATTTCTAAATTCATCCCTTTTTGGATCCTAAGGAATAAATGAAGCTAAGCTTAACAGTAACATAGTGGCGCTAGAGCGATTAAGTATGTATCAAGTATGAGATATATAAGTTGAGGGAAGAACTTACTGAAGTATGAAAAACTGTGCCGTTTTCCTTTTAAATAAATAGTTCACCCAAAAATGAAAATTACTCATCCTGAAGCTATATGACTTTCTATCCTGTGTATATGACTTTCCTCTTACTGTATGTAAAAAAATGCCATGGCTTCTCTAAGCTTATACTAGCAATGAATGGTGGTTGAGGTTGTAAATTCTGCAACAATAATATCCTAACTAGATTTTACATTTCTGCACAAACACACACACACACGTGGTTCACTGGAACTCTTCATAACGGTTTTTATTCGGATCAAATCCAATTTTCTATCCCTTAACAGAATACCTTTGTCAGTTTTTGAATTTCAAAAAACACTTTTTAGTTTGTTTTTGAACCATTTGGTTTATGAGGCCACTCTTCTGAACGAGCCGTGTGTTTTGATGTGCATTCATGTCTAACACACATGGTGCGGGATCAGTAATGCTTCAAAAGCTTGACAAATAACGATATCTGACTGATTTCTTGCTATCATCGCATCTGGCTTTTTTAGGAGGGTGAAGATAAGAAGTTCCTAATAGCTAAACTGCAGGCCCTCAATGCTCAGCAGTAAGGTGAGATTTCAGCCTGACCTTTTATCTAAAAAATACTTTTATTTTCTGTTGTGCATTCAGGATGTTTGAAAAATGTTGATGTTTGATAAAATTCCACACTTGATTTCCTTCTTGTGAACAGGCTTTGTTTCCGTAATTGCGTCACCTGCTGATGTTTTGTCCAGGACGGCTGAATTCTGCAGAAATTCATTTGGAAGAATGCATTGTGGGTAACCCCTTTACAAATCATACGTGAGAAACCCCGAGTGCTTCTTATATAGAACTCTGACAACCACTGCTTCTTTTGGAGGCAAACAACACTGACATTTATCAGTGTTACTGTCATATCAAATTTTAATTCATTTGTGTTGTTTATAGAAAAGTTTTTATTTGTCTGTTCTTTATGCTCCTAATCAAAAGCTATATTTTTGTATGGATGAGGATGTGATCATTTCAAATATTTACAGAACAGCTGTATAGTGTTTCTTGTGTGGCATGTTAATTACTTCAGTCTATCTCAATGAATAAATGCAACATGTCATGCTCTGTGGGGTTTGACCTACAGTCTGCTTAACTAGTCATTCAGTTCCCCTGTTGCCTGATTATCTTGTTTCCTTTTGTTTGGTTCAAATAACCATATAAACTTATAAACCAAAACATTTTTGTTGGTTCTCATCTGCACTTTGTTGGTTTCCCGTGGTTTTCTCTATTAAAGAAGATTGTTGTTAATTCTTCTTTGTTGTGCGCTTTGTTGCAAGTTTAGCTATTTCTAGCTAGATTAGGAACTTCCCCATCTCTTTTGAGACTTAGTTCTCATCTGTCCACTGATCTACGTTCGTCTTTATACAAAAGCAGTTGGCAACATCTAATTGTCACCATTTGTAAATGACAATTATTTGTGAATATTGGTGTTATTTTTACCACACATAACCTATTTGATCAAATGCATTCCACCATCATGTTTTTTATACTATGTAACCTTTTCAAAATGCTAATATCTATATGCTAACTCCTTATTTTTATTAGTGTATTTCCTTTGAAAAAAGACCGTACAATATATGGTATGTAGGGCTACAGATATTATTTGAACCTGTCAAACTAAGTAAAATTTTGGTCACATGCTGTTGACTACTGGGTTTTGTGGGAGGAGTTTCTTTTATCTGTCTGACATCCTCATAAAAGATTGGCTCATTTGGCTCCCAAAATCACATCTTCATCAACTGTCACCTGGTATGTCCAACCAATTAATTATTATTTCTGTCGTCGTATTTAAATGATTAAGTGAACTGTTTAATTCTGTCAGTTTTGTATAATTGCTTTTTTATGCTTGGATATAATCTTAGAATGGCTGGTCCAGTCATTGCATATTCCACTCATTATGTAAAAAAAATGAAAATTAGGCTATTATTATTATTAAAAACAGTTAGTCAGTATCATACCCAAAACTTGTTTCTTTGTAATTGTTTGTGAAAAATGTTTTAAAGTAAATCCTACCGTTTTTTCTTTCAATGCAGAGTTTCTTCAGCGATGGAATCCTCCCATCATTTATACATCCACCTACCAGATAAATGTAAAGAATTTCTAAGATCTGGTGAATGGGTAAGTTGATCCATTTTTGTTGTGTTCGAATGTCATAAATTAACTTTCCTACCATTCAGGAATTGATTTTTCAGGGTCAAATACATGAATAAGCACAATTGTTTCTAATTGTGTTTAAAAGCTGTATGCAATTAAATCAGCAGAAGAACACTGGATATAAATATTCCATTGTAATAGAATAAAACAAAACGAATCACTGTTTGGCAGGTAAAAAAAGGCCCCGAGTCATCTGATTGGCTAATCAAGGAAACAAACCCATTTGTTTTGCAGTTGATAGAAGCTTTAGACAGGTTTGATAGTTTAAGACAGCAAAATCAGTGCTATTTGTCAAGTAATATTATCAGAGTGCCATTTACAGCAAGTCTTCGATCTGTTTAAGGCACATACTTGTTCGAGGTTTTTCCTCAGACGCTGAGATAGGCTCCAGAATCCCTCTGACACTAGACGTACCATGTTAAACGATTTGAAAAATGAATGGATGGATGTGATTTGTATGTGATTTGATTTGATTTACCTTTATCTTATAGGACCATGGGATTTTTATTAGAGATTTGAATCCAAGTTTACCCAAGAGTGAGCTTCACAAATACTTTGAAAAATTTGGAACAGTTACAGAATGTGTCGTAAGTAATCATTGAAAACTGTTAACACGGCAGATGTTATATAGAATGTTAATACTGACTTCTGTCTCATTTAGTTGGTGGGATGATTTATGTTTCTTTAGTAAAACAGTCCAAATTAATTGTCCTGCTTCTCTTTAGCGAATATTTTAAAATAGTTGTGTTTATGTATTAAAATATATATAAAAACATCTCAGTGTAAAACATTTAACCCAGTCAATCTAGGGCTTTGTTTGACCCGGTGTTGGGTTGTTTTAAACTTTTACTCGTCTTGTAATTTGAGAACTTTTCTCAATGAACAGGTCACAATCCATAAGTCATCAGGATGGTCTAAGGGTTTGGGCTTCGTGAGATTCTCATCGCTTGAGGAGGCTAATGCAGCAGAAGAATACTGGCCACATGACCTTGGAGGTTTTCACATACAGGTCATCAAAATTATTACACCAAAAGTAAGTCGGTCTGTTGTTTGTAGCAAGAAGGCCTATAATTACTGCTTAAAAGACCAGCTTAGACCTTAATGCTAGTCTGAATCAGCTCGTACTGTTTTGGGGCAGCTCATGAGGTGAACCAGCTATGTCCTTCACCAGAAATTGTCGATCTGATTAATCTGTGTTTTCCAAGAGAAGCTATGTGGTTGCATGTTCTGTCTTTACCAAACAATTCAATGGAACTTTGATGCTTTGGGAATGACCAGCATCCAAAACACAGCATACACCAATGACTAACAGGCTTTTTAACTAGAAATCTATTCAGTAACATCCATTCATTTCAATATGGCAGTTGCTCTGTTTGGGACTTTTGTATTATTATTATTTGTTATTGTATTATTATTATTTGTATATACAGTTGGTGTTGTCACAAAGTCATGAATCAGTAGTGTCATGGCATTTTAAGTTCAGGTGATTGGCAGCAAAACTATATGTCTATGAGCTACCATGAGCAGGTTTTATAGCACGACCTGCCATTGAGATGAATGGAAAAGCTATAAACAATGGTTCTACAGACCTCATTTTATGCTTTGGAACCCACCATGAACCCAGTTACATCTCTTTCTCTCTCTCTCTCTTTAGATGTCTGCCCAGAACATCTCTGACAACCAACTAAAGAGTCTCCCATGCCAATCCGCTCAAACAGAGCTGTGTGTGAGTTAGAAGTGGAATATAGGAGCGCCGACAGTTAATGGCTGAAATGATTTACGCTGAACCTCACCCTACCACAATGTGAATTCAAATGTTTTTACATGATAATCCAAGTGTATATTGTTACATTTTCTACCTAACAATATAACCCTTTTTAATTTAATGTCTGTAAATGATCTCTATACCACAAATGCTTATCTTTAGCTTTTAAAACAGAGATCTCACATAGAACTGACTTTTTAAAAGAAAATTTTGTTTGCCGTGGCTCAACTCAATTAAATAGACTTTGCAGGTTGATATAGCAACTATTAATGAGGATGCTTGGAGAATAATAAAAATGGAGTCAACATTATTGTTATTACTATTATTAGTTTAATATGTAGTGTCCCAGTGGAAATCATCCATTATGTTTATGCTTATTTGCCTTTTATTGACAAATAATTAACTATGTTTTTACCTCAATAAATTCCTTATTTGCTTATTTGTAGTTTTTGTTGTTGTTTATGGATGAATGCAGAATACTTAGCACATAATAAACAGACAATATGTGAATAATAGGCATGCTAGAATTTGTCCCTGAGGGGTTATGAGGTATTATACTCCAAGAAAAGTTTATTGTCAAAAAAATATTACATTTGGTGTCAAGAACATGGTATTTGTTTGCATTCAGATTACGTGAAAGTAGTACCTACTACTGTCTATCGTAGGTAATGCAAAAAGATCTCATTTGTTCCCACGAAAGCTGATACGTGGACAAATGAGCTCTAGAATATATGTGGGCAATGAAGTCAACGTTCTATAACATGAATACATTTTTCCATCGACTATTTATAACGGCCTTATTCGTGTTGTCTTAGCGTATCAGTGCGCTAGAGGGCAGCAGCATTCGTCTGTCCGACACGTCATTCAGCGAACGAAGAAAGAAGCGGGTCCTCTCTCAGTGACGTTACTGGAGAGTCTATGACGACAGCGTGTCAGAATGGCGAACGCGGGAAACGAAGTCGCCTTTAAAAAGGTATGTTTCAATACGATTAGCTGTTTACGTTTTCGTAATATAGTTCGTGATATGATATCAAGTTGAACGTGTTAGAGGATCATTACTGTTTTCCTTATTATTTTAAGGAAACTGTTGCCAAACTTTTGGCACGGTCTTTCAGGGAGGACAAAACCAAAGGTGAGACTGTTGTTGTTTGGGTAATAATCAACCGTCACAATGTAAGTCAGTTTTTGTTTCACTTGTCGATGTTTTTTAGCTAAATATAGAAAGAGAGAGATAGAGAGAGAATTGAATTTGGGAAAAAAAGTAACGTTGTTCAATTAAATTGCATACAAATACTTCCCAAACACTTGACAATGCACTATTTTTTTTACCACACAAAAACGAAACAAAATCAAAGAGAAAACATCTTTTAACATATCTTGAAAGAAGAGAAAAACAAGTCCCCACCAATCATATGTCATATTATCATTTCATATTCAGTGGTTATATATTCTGGGTTACCTGTCATAATGCAAAAACCCACCATGATATTATTTTTCATTTTGTTGCCAGGAGGGTGTTGCTACTTGCAAATTTACCTCTGTGCATTTATGTAAAAACAAAGATGTAACTGAGTGTACAGCATTTAAACCGGTAAAGATGTGTATGTTATGTGTGTGCAGACAGGAAACTGAACGAATGAGGTCATCTGTAGCCCATATTTCACAGACTAAAACAAGCAGTTTGTGGTTTTAAGGGCGCAGTATGTGTGACCACTCCCAGAGGTCTTGATATGATGTGTATTTTAAACACCACAGATCATCCCAGATATTGTTTGTGGGTCCTTTTTTTATTTTTTTTGGAAATAAGCCCTTTCGAGTCCCCTGACATTTGAAGGCCCAATGCAAGTTGAATGCAGTTAAACTGGGGGAAACTCTTTCTTTAAGCCCAGAGTTAACACAATAAACCTATAGAAGCCACAACTATTTTTAAGAATTTAATTGACAGCACATATAAATGTAATAAAAACACAGATGTATATTCTTTATCTCCATCAGTTCATTTAAAAAGTGTTTTCACATTTAAAGTGTTTTATTAAAGCACCCTTGCAGTATCGTTTTGCATGCGTGTGTGAAGGTATGGACAAAGCCACAAGCATAATTATTAAAAAAAAAAAAAAAAACAGTTAAGTTTTTCTTCCACAGTCAGCGGAGATGCTGTCTTACTTGTAGCGGAGATGTTGAAAATATTTGTTGAAGGTAAGGCAAACTTTAAATATGCAGCCGTTTTGTACTTTGTTGCAGTACAGTGTAATATAATTTCAGTATTATGAAAATTGTGTGTTTGCTACAGAGGCGACACGCAGAGCTGTGAAACAGGCCGACAGTGAGGATTGTGACACTATTGATATTGAACACTTTGAGAAGATTCTGCCACAACTGGTGTGTTGTTTTTTTTTTTGTATTATTATCATTTTACTTAATCTTAATTTTTTTATATTTATAAATTTCACTTAATATTTACATTATTAAATTGTTACACAGTTCTTCTCTTCTCGTTTCTGTGATTTTAATAAAGCATAAAATATTAATTATTCGTCTCATTTTGTGTAGGAAAATAAATTTCTCAAGTCTATTAATATGAAATTTCCTTTTGCAGCTTCTCGACTTTTAATTTTGCTGAGGAGCCAGAAGATGGAGACATAACCTAGTTCCGCTGAACCCGAACATCCTGGACTTCACTTTGAATATTCGCACGTGCTTCAATCTTTAGTCATTGTTTAAAAATGTATTATAGTTTATAAGATGCCTGACTGATTTAATAAAAACACAAACTTGCTTTTTTTATTAAGCGTCATTTTCCGTGTCATTCATTCGTATTGTTTAGCGGTTTAACAACGCACCTCCAGCAGTTTTCTGTGCCTGCTGGGTAACAGCGCAGTTATTGCCTCCCGGTAAAGAGGTCTCGAGTCTCACCCCGTGGCTCTGTAGGCCACCTGTGCTCTGCTCAGCGGCAGGTGCTTCCAGCATGCTTTGCCCCGCTCCCCCATCAAAGCCTCTTGAAGCAGTTGGAATTGATTAAAGTAATAAGGGAGGCAGCAAAGACCCTTAGATGATGACAAGTGGCAGGAAAAAGAAGCACCCCCCTCCGGCCACTTTGAAGTCCCCCCTCCTCTTCCCCTCGCTGTCCTGCAATGTGGTATAGTTGAAGGTGTCACAGAGGTGAGAGGGCACGGGGGCGGAATGTGTGTGTGAGTGTGTGTGCGCGGAGAGAGTGTCAGCCTGTTAAAATTATTGCGACCACACGCATAGTTGTTCAGTTTTAGTGGAAGCATAACAAAACAAATTGGAACCAAAGAACATGACACAGGAAGAGAGGGGTGTAATTTTGAGTATAAATAAACAAGACGTCGAGTCGCTCAAGGGGGCTCCCGGTCTTTCATCAAGGCTGAGAGAAAGCTTTTTGCTCTGATAATTGCGCTCTTGGAGTTAGTCGAACCTGCCGCCTGTGAGTTTCCAGTTGTGATGTTAAGGGCTTTGCTTCAATGGGTTTGTTATGACATAAGCAAAGAAAAAGGAAAGATCAACATGTTGTATTTTGTTAGATCCTGTAGTTAAGGGTAATCGCAAGACGTATTGCTTTGTAGGAAACAAAAGCTTCTTTTTTTTCAGGTCTGGAAAATTAATTTAACCGTAGGAATTTCTTGTGGGTGGGTGTGATGTGTTCAGCTTTAAATGTTTCATAGACGTCTACAGTTTTATGTGTATGCATTATAAAGGTATTCATAATGTGCTGTAATGCATTAGACCTTTTAATAAAAACTGTAACCCCTTGTTTTAAGGCAATATACTAAGAGTAACTATAAATAAATGATCATTTATTATAACGGTGGTTGGAGTTATAGGCTATAAAGGCATAAATAATACATTCAAACTTTTTTAATGCGTTATATGAAGGCTTTAAGCAAAGTGTTATCATTTATCATATGAGTATCATAAATATGTTCAATATTACTGTACTGGGTATAAAATCATGCACCTTTGAAATTCACTGCAAACTTTGTAATTAGAAATTACTGGTGTGGTACCTTTTCAAAAGGTATTCTTTTGTACCTATTAGGTTCAAATATGTACATGTTAAGCAACTTTAAGGTACCGAAATGAATCCTTTAGGTACAAACGTACCTTTTGAAAAGGTACCGCCCCAGTGACAGCTTTTGTACCTTTATTTCTGACAGTCTAGGAATTAATTTTCAATTAAAAGCATGTCTTCTTTTACAATCACCCATATTTTATAACCTCTTTTACATTTATTCCAGTGATTATAGAAGATTTGAATCCTTTTTCTGTCTTGTGAGAAGGTTTGTCCAACTTTTTCAGGAAGCAGTAGCTTTTACCCATTGCAACATCTTTAGCTTGCAAACCATTAAAGGGGTCCGTCAGTATATACTCGGCATATTTGCCATTTGTGATTTAGTAGCAATTGAATTTAATAGCATGCCATCTTTGTTTAATTACTTTGGGTGGTTCTGTCTTTCAAGAACAGTTTAGCTTATTTATATGAGTCATTGGGAGTTATTTCAAAGAGCTTATTATTATAAAAGCCTTAGTGTTAAATATGCTGAATTATTGTAAAAACAAATGTCTGATTCCTTTAAAAAAAAAAAAAAATCAGTACGTTTGCATGCACTCTTGATAATAGTTATTGTTTATCTAATGCTGAATTTATTTAGATGTATCGCTTTCAGCGTGTTCATCCTATTCATGTCTATTGTGAGAATATATTTCTAACCTGTCCATTTTAGTTTGGCATATATGAATCTTGTGCATCTTAGTGGAACAAATTACCTCTGAAGGCAGCATTATTAAACATTTGAAAGTAGTTAAGGCAAAAACGGAGGAGTGGGTTGAAAAGAGTAATGAGTTAAAGCTTTTCTTGATCCTACATTAAAGACTGGGAGTGTCAACAGCCATTCCAGACGCTTTGGAGAAGCTCTGGAGCGCTGAGCAGTTTCCCTGTGAGACAGAGACTGATCCGTCTCCAATTCGGCAGCAGAGCTTGGATGGGTCTACGCACAAGTCAGCATTCAGGTCTGTGGTTTGTGAGTAAGGCAGTGAATTAGATAGATGTTATGAAGGCAGGAGTTACTACAGCGTGGTGTCCTGACTAGTAAGGAGATCAATCTTCTACAGTAGCTCCATGGGATTTCACCCCCCCCCCCCCCGAATTTCCTTTGATGTATTAGTAAATCTCATTAAAGCGAACATCTTTATCGCTTTGTCATTTCTGCCAAAGACATTAACTCCTGGAATAGTTCCTGAAAGGAATGTTCCAAGTTCAATACAAATTAAGTACTATTGTGGTGCTATCGTTGTTAATGAACTGATTACAACACAGCATCATCCATCTTAAGGGGTAACTATTTGTTTAGGCAGGATTGTGTTGCAATAAATAACTTGCCTTGTTAAAGATTGGATGTAACTGACAGGGGTCTCATTCACTAATAAGCTGTGTGCATACTGTACAAAAAAACTAACAGATGCAATTTGTCAAAGAGATGACTATATTAGGAAGTAAGTTTGAAGCTTGAAAGAATCGGTCCATGTTCAAATAAAGTTTCTTGCACAAGATGACTGAGCAAAACTGTTGTTTCAACCTGTATCTTTTTGTTTTAATGCCTGTGTTGTAGTACAGGATCAGAGTCAGACATAAGTCTTACTAGATTCTTAGTATTTCCATGGTCTTGGTTTGGTCTCTTTGTTCATCGCCATTGTTACGCAGTCCGCACTCGCGCCCTCAAATCAAAACACCGCTGTCTCCTTCCGCTTTGTGGTGGTAAGGGTAAGTGCATTGTCACAGTAATGCAAAAATCATTGCAAAGAAACGTGACATGAACTTTAAAATTAATTAATAGAGGCTTCGAGGCAGCGGATTTTGCCTTGGTCATCTTTTGGAATCGAGTTATTCGAGTTACTCAAGGAATCGTTTCAGCCCTTATAATTACATAAAAAAAACCCAAAAAACATTCTACTCGTATGACTTGCGTCTTCCGGCATTTTAGAGAATATTACTGCATAAGCGTAGCTGCTGTATGGCTCTCTGATAACATCAAAAATATGATGTATTTGTGTTCTTATGGGTTTGGAATGAAATTTTTATTTTTGGGTGAAATGATCTTTTCATACCCTCTTTGAGGTCTCTGTCTTTACTTGGACTTGGTACTTTATGGAGGTTCTCCATAAAACTAAAACAAGACACAGTTTGCTGTCAAATTCCAGTGGTTGTAGACATCAGTCAATCAAACTGAAGACCGCTCGGTATTGTCATATATAAGAAAATCAATAGGTGAGTCTGAATGAGCTACATAAATTGTTCCAAGGTAACGCCCGGAGAGAAGCTCACTGCTTGCCTTTGTGACCTGAGCAGGGGCCTGACCTGGCCTCTGAGGGGCCTTCCTCCAAAGACTGGCTCGGCTTCAACAGGGAGCCTCAGGCTCCGTGTTTGTGCTTATAAGAACATACCTGGCAGCTTCAGACAGTAGGGCACTTTGCTGGGTTCATTTCTAAGTGCTTTTGGCGCTTGGCTGTTTGTCTGGGGCTCAGGTCGGACCTCTGCTGTGATCTACCTATTGGCTGGTGCTCTCAAAGCCATGGGGGGCAGAAAAGACTCTTCCGGAACAAGCGAGGTGGATGATGGGGTCAGCGACCTTGGCTTGCAGCTGAGGAGGGGAGAAAGTGCACAAGAGATGAACAATTAGGCTGTAGACTGGGCTATTTCTGGAGTCACTCTGCCCTTTCTTTTGCTAGTAACCACTGTGCAAGTCCCACTAGATGCCAAGGCGCATGCAGTAACAAGAAGGTAATCCCCTTACGTAACACCAGCCTGTAAGTGCCTGTCCTTCAATTAGTTTTGGAGAGGCCTCTAAAAATAAAGAGCTGCACTGATTTGTGTGACGTCAGAAGGTTAGGAGTGACTGGGGCGACGGGTAACCCAAATTAGAAGTGACTTTTCTGGAGGTTAGCAGAGCACTCTATTTTTAGGTCTTTCAAAGGTTGAAAATACCACTGCAGAGGCCCTGTATGTACTTGTCCAAATCTTAGTAGACCTAGTGCATCATAATGTCATGTGCTCCAGATCATGAAAGGGCAACGGCCTGGTGATATTTGAAAAGGAGCAACTAATGACTAAAATCTCTTTAGGAGACTGCTAGGCTCTTGCGGTGAACACAGTATGGCGTCACCATAGTCAGGCCATCAACCGTTAGAGCTATGGTTGGCGTGGCACTTTTTGAAAAAAGTGTTATATTGCAACCCATCACTCTTTCCAGCATTCATGTATCAGTGTAGTTCAATGATGGGCCATCACAATTATGCTAAACTGGGTATTGTACAGGAAAAGTCTATAAGATATAAATAAAAAAAAAGACAAAAGTATAATTTAAAAAGTACTAGGACTTAGCTTGGTGTAAATAACGGACCAACATTTAAGCATTGTGTTTAAGTTGTGGTAGTGATTTCAGTTCCTCTGAATGATCTTTCATCAGGGTTCTTGTTTGATTTATTCATTTAGATTTTTTCCCCCGCAGAAATGCATTTAATTTCAGGTTTCAGCAGACCAGATATGTAAAAGTTGTACATTATGCATTTGGCTTTTATCCAAACTGACGTATAACACAGTCAGGGTACATATTTTGTCAGTTCTTATGATTTCTGCTCTTTAAGTGCTGGTAAAAGTGCAGTTATTTATTATGTAGTTATATCTGAAACAGATGGGTGTGAGCCTGGCAACATTTAATTACTCTACATTGCTTGCACGTTTTGCAACAGTTTCCAGGGAGTGGTACTAAAAGGTTAATATACCACCTACACTAATCCCTTCCTTAAAACTAACTAATAGTGTTAACAAAAGCAAGCATGAGATAAAACCAGCTGTGACATTTTAGCTTGCTTCTACAAGTCTTTGAGCTAGGTGTGTAAGTTTACTGTGTTAAAAAAAACTAGTTATTGAGCGTGTTATGTGGCATACACGCTAAACACTATGTATCATTCCCTCTGCTGAAGCTTTGAAAAGGACGGGTTAAAATGGCAGGACCGAAAGCCACCGCTTCTTGTCACCAGACATCATAATTTCATTTGAGAATTGTGAGAGAGTGCATTCCAAAGAAACAGTGTTTGGTCTCCTACAGCCAACATCCTTAAAATAGCGACTCTGGATGGTAAATCCTTTGAAGGGATGAGTCCCTCAGTGGAATGCACAAAAGAGTTAGAATATTTGGAATGATTACGTGAATTTAAGTAGTTGAAAAAATGGGCCTTACAGCTTTTACTAGACGACTCGCATATTAATTACATATGAGTGCACCTGTTGTGTAATTAAATTGTATCAGATATAAAGATTTTTTATTATTATTATTGGAATACATAAAACCTCAAAAGAATCTGAATGTTGAGTTAAGAAGGAAAAATTTAGGTGCTTAAAAGCAAGGCCTCTTTTTTGCTTGTGGCAAGAGACCAAGGAGACGCTGTTCAAACCACTTTTACGTCTCTGTGGCAGGAAATCTAATAAAACAAAGAGTGAGCAGCTGAGGTGATTTACCAACCTGTCTTGACATCAGAGCTGAAATAAAGCAGAGCTGTTGGAAATAGGTTGGTTTGAGGGAGTAAGTGGGTAGAGCTGTTACTCACGACACATTCAAATGGTTCGCAGAGTGGTTCAGCACATGACCATCCATGAAGATATTTATTGTGCGATGGGAGAAATGTCCCAGCCGCAGATAGATGTTTGCATTTCTTTAGACAGACTGCCTCACAGTCTGGGATTAACTAGTTATTAAGGGGCAATATTTATACACTGTACACACACACAAATATATATATATATAGCATTCATATATCAGTTGTGTGGTGGTTTGTCAACAAGATATGCCCTATTCAAGCCCATCTCCTCGTCTTGATTTCTTACTCAGCAGCAAGCTGGCAGGTTCTTTCCCAAAGGTTGCGGATACTGATGATGTCAGGCAAGCAGATCTGGAGGATCCTTCTGAGGCAGCTGTTGATGAAGGTCTGGATTTTCTTGAGGGTGGTCTTGGTCGTCCTTTAGGTCTCTGCTCCATATAGTGTCTTTATGCTGGAATTGAACAGTTGAATCTTGGTGGTCATGTACAGCTCCCTATGGACAGGCCCACCAGATGTTCTTGAGCAGTACGAAGGTCACTCTTGCCTTAACATCTGTGTTTGTGCCTCTCTGTTGGTGTATGATTTTACACAGGTAGATGAAAGTCTGCACTTATTTCAGGGGAATTCCATTCCGAATGATTGGCTTTGTACTGGTGGTATTGACCTTCAAGGCCCTGATATACTTTGGGTATATAAATAATAAAATTGAAGAACGAACTGAAATGACGTCATTTCGAACAAAATCAGACCAAAATGAAGTTCGTGAATGAATACTAAACCCTACTGCTGCTGTCGTCGTCGTTCTTTCAAAGCGATTTGTGTCAAAAAAGGTACACAATAAATAAGCCTTTGTTTTAATCAAACGCATAAGCAATGTGCGAGTGTCACGTCATGTTTATACTAATCTAAACCCCGCCTCCAGCAGTTGTTGGGGGTTGTCAGAATGTTCGGAAACAGTATACAGTCACTCAGCCGTTTCAAACTTGTTTTTGCCCTCAAATGAAAAATTCTAAATAACTTTGTTTGAACTATGTCAGGGCCTTCGGAGTCTTGGTCTTGTCTTCGTGGACGTTGAGACCAACTTGTGATGGCATGAATGCCAAAAAGATCCACTCTGTTGAATGCTTTCTCATAGTTGATGAAGTTGGATGAGTTTTATTCCAGTTACTATGTACAGTAACTATGACATGGAGCACCGCAATCTGGTCCGTCCAGGATCTGTTTGTCGGGAGCCAGCCTGTTCTTCTTGCAGCTGAAGAAGTCTTGCTATCACAGATAGTAGTGTGATGTCCCTGTAGTTGTCACAGTTGCTGAGATCTCTCTTGGGAAGCTTAAATAGGCAACCTTTCTTCCAGTACTCTGGTATATCTTCTTCCTCCCAGATCCTCTCAATGAGTGGCCTCAATGGCTCCTCCATCTGTCCTGCAGAACGAGCGTCAGTATGTGCAGAGTTTGGAGTGAGAATGTGTTGGTCACGCATGGTCACACCTATAGATATAATTATAACATGTAATTATGTAATGTTAACATACCAAGTTACTTAAATAAAAAAATAAAAATGTTTACCTTTAAATACTGACAAGGTCACATAAAAGTCACTAAAAGTATCCGGTACATAAAATGGTCATATGTAGTCTGTTTATATGATCATGCTCACAAATAAAAAAAACACATTCAAGTTACCCCTCAAATAGTATTGATTTGATCACAGAATGTCATATTTTGATTATTACTAACAACATAAAAGAAACCAAACTATTAAAATAAAGCATAATTATATGACACGTTGCGCAGGGACGTTGATATTTTACTGTTTTTAACTGTGAATTGTCTGATGATTCGTTTGTATTTTTTCCACTTCTAGAAAACGTAAAATGTACAGTATTTCAGAGTAAAAGTAAATAAAATGCGATGTTAAACAATTTACAAATAATTCACTGCACAGTAAGATATAAACAGGCAAATCTGTTTTTGCAATAATGCCGGACTGTGGTAATAAAGTTTCAGATAATCAAAAATCATAATCATACATACGCATTTCATTCACTGGACTATCCAAGAGTAGTCATTACCACATGGTTATTTAATTTATTTGAATCTCGAGTAATAATTACAGTAATATGTGATTACTCATACTGTGATGAAAGATTTTGGTCATGCTCCCCACCCAATTATTTCTATCACAGGCATAATGATGCTATAATATGTATAATATAAATATACATATACTGAAGTAATGTGATGAATTTCATTCATGTGGACATTTAACCAGATAACCAGAAGTCTTTGTGAAAGGAAATAGTTAAATGCGCCAATAACCTCTGTATACAGGCCCCGTCCTCCCTCATACTCAGCGTCCTCCTTGATCTGAGTGTTCAACTCCTTCCCAGACATGAAAAGTAAACCCACTCCAAAAACAGCACCAGTGCAGATCCAATCTCAATGAGCTGTAATTTAAAAAATGGCCTGCTGGAAAAACAGCAATAAATTTGCAAAGCCTTCAAAGGAGCCGCCTGTGCGTTCACCTTTTTGTACATAAAACAAAGACTTTAGCTATTGGCAATGAAAAACTTTTCACAAAATACTGGGACAGATAGCAGGACAGAGAGACCATGGACTGGCATAATTTGGTGGGGGGTATTGTCTGGGGAGCTGTCAAGCACAAAGCCAGATGTTAGTCAGGCATACATCCATGAATGCCGCTAAGAAATTGAGAGGTACCCATAATTGTAAAAAGCCCAACTTTTTCTTTCATTTTGATGCCAGTTTAAACCTTTAGAGTTGTGTGTATTTCTAACCCCAAGCGTTCCTCAACATGGGTGACAGCAATTGTTGTTGCTCTGTGTTGCAAAGTTTCCTACTGAAACTCAGAACAAGCTCAGATTCAGAATATAGCCAAAACTAGCCAAATCACGTTCTAGGTGGATTTTTATTTTTTTTAAATCAAAATTGCTCCAGAATTGTGTTCTGTGGGGTCAAATCCTTCTTTACGTGTGTTCCACCTCTGACGAAATTCTTGTTCCGTGTAGCAGGGGATTTAGCTTTAATTTGTGTACTCAAAAACAGCCCATGGCAGCAGTATAAAAGTAGACAAGTTCCACAGGAAAACCGCGGACTTGGCAACACTGGTTATCAAAGTGAATATCACAGGATATTCTGCCATGATTCCAGTTCAAAAGAAGTCTATGTGTTCTATTCAATGGGCATTAAAGTGCAAAAGACGTGACTTCTACGCAAATCTCATGATTACAGTTAAATAACCCTTCACAATTCTGGAGTAAGTTTTGTCTGTGTGTGAAGATGCTGCAGACAGTGATTTAGAGCAAATCTGTGTATTTAAGTTCAGTAAGCTTCAGCTGATTTCCCATGTGCAGAGAGTAGAGGGCAGTGAACACTACATAGGGAACATGTAAATTGAAACAGTTGTGCAGAGATATTAAAATTAACTGAAATAACCCCAGATCCAGAAACGTAGCAAAAGCATTGGTAAAACAGTCCTTGTGACATCAGTGGATCAACTGAGAATACTTTTTTGCGCAAATAAAACAAAAATAACATAATTAAATTTTATTCCATGACTTCTTCCACCATTTTAGAGAGTATGTCAACGCACCGTATACACAAGCTTTAACATATTTGACGTAATCATCCTTGTTTATATCCGGGTGAAAGCATGTGTGTAACTTGCTGCTTTTTGCGCAGAGAGAAAAGCATACCTTTACGCAGTAATATTCTCTGAAATGGCGAAAGACGCAAGTCATAGGAGAAGAATGGCAAAAAAAGTTATCTTGTTGCATCACAAAACTGAAGTTGATCCAACTGCTGTCACGTGGACTGTTTTACCAGTGTTTTTACCACCTTTTTGGATCTGGAATCATTTCAGTTGTGTTGCGGTCAATGGAGAGACTGATGCCTCTCTGATCACATCCAAAAATATCTTAATTTGTGTTCTGAAGATGAACAAAGTTCTTATGGGTTAGGATGACAGAATTTTCATTTTTGGGTGAACTAACCCTTTAAGTTTTGAGTTTTGTCTCTTATTTTAAATAATTACCTCACAACACTCTTGTCTATTCTACATTATGAGGTCAAACTGTCTGTGATCTAGGTGGCAAATCAAAGTGCTTGAAGATTAGCATGGACAGGAGATGAAGATATTTAAACAAGCCTGCATTTTCCACTATAGAACAAAGCAGTAGTTACCCCAGTCAACCACGTCATGGTTGTGGTTTGAGGTTCCCTTGGAAATTAGTGTAATGTATCTGGTGAACCCTCCTACTCTCCTGGAAATGAGTGTTTCTTCACCTTTGTTTGGCGAGAAGCTTCTGAGAGGATATCAATAGGAGGACAATTTCCTGAATGTATGACCGACTGCTCGGAAAGAAAGGGCCAAATTTTCCCCCTACATTAGTGGCCCCGTCGTCCAGTGAGCTATGACCCTGGCCCAGGAACTCAGAGCACTGAGCTGTGGAGACTGGGCCGTTCCATCAAATCACGGTCCTTTCATGCCAGTCCAGATTGTGGTGTTTAGCGTTCTGTACATTACAATACCAACGGTTACCCAAACTGGTGGTAATGAATGAAGTATTCCAGAACACAGGTTTTGCAAAACAACTCAATAATAAGTAAACTGAAAACCTCTAATTTTGGTTCCAAAAAGTGAGGTAACTTTATGTTATTGCACAAGAAAGAAGTGTTGGAGAAAGTTACTTTTCAACATAATACGTTTACAATTTTTTTTGCTCCATAAAAAAATAACTAAAGGTAATTTCAAGGAAAGTAATACATTGTTATTTTTTGTCATCTGAGCTGGACTGGTCTGGCTTATTTGTTTTTTAATAAAAAACCCAAAAGTTATATTTTTGGCAACTGTAAATGTCCTTTCACACCATAAGTAAAACAAATGAGTCTCAAGCAGAAAGAAGTTCCTCTGCCTTTGCACCTCATTCCCAACTTCTCTCAACATGGGGATAGGAGAGGTAACTTGCATTGCATATAGAAAAAAGTAGCTTAGATATTTTGTGAATTGCTTACTTGTAATGTGTTATCCACAATGTAAATATGACAACTTATGCTTTGGACATTATCTGCTCTGAAGCTGGTAATGTTCTATTACTTCAGAGTTATTTGTGCATATATGCTCTATTGATGAAACTCCAGTGGGTGTACATCCATTCTAAGACTCTGAGAATCAGCTGACTTGGTGGCTTTATATCATCTTCCTTGATCTCCACTTATTGTGGAAATATTACTGCAATATTAAAAGGAAGTCAAGGCCCCTTAAAACAATGTTAAAACAAAACCATCTAAGAAGTCCTGCCCTTCTATGCATCTGTGATATTTAACAGAGAAACAAGACCTGTCCACCTACAGCTGAATAAACTACTTAAGTCGATCATATACGGAAAAAGGCATGATCTCAGTGATGGGAAAACCTAAAATGTGGTAACAGAAGAAGAGATAGATAAACAAACAGTTTGAAGTCTCATGGATCATAAAAGCTTATAACAAAGTTTGGGTTTTGTACAAACCGATCACCTCACTTTGATATGATCTCTTTACAGCATACTGCAAACCAAACACAGTGTCTTATTTTCATATTACTCTTTTTTTTGCCAGTCACATGTTTACTGTCAGTTGCATGACCTGCTTAGGCTTCAAAGCTAGTTATGTAATTTCTGCAAAACTGGTCATAACGTTTTAAAGTCAGATACATAAAATTCTAAATGTAAGACTGATTACCACTTTGTTAACTGCTAGTTCATCAAACTGGTTCTTTAGGAGTTATGTCATTAATCACTTACCCCTATGTAATTCCAAAGCCGCAAACACTTCGTTTGTCCTCAGAATGCAATGTATGATATTTAGGATGAAAACCAGGGGGCTTGTGACTTTCCCATTGACTGCCAAACAATTACAAGTGTCAGTGTGCAGAAAAGTATGAAAGACGTCGTCTGAATGCTCCATCTGCCATCAGTGGTACAAAGACGTGTCTTCCCATTGCGTCTAGCGTAAAACTGGGTATGTGAATAACGCCCACTGGATCATCTACAAAATGGTGTAATGGAGACTTCACTTTTAAATAAACTTGTTATTTTTGTTTTCTTGCTGTACAGAAAGTATTCTCGTAGATTCGTAATGTTACGGATGGCAGATGGAGAATTCAGACAACATTCATAATTTTTTTAACCTTGACGGTCATTTTTTTGTCAGTCAATGGGAGTCACAAGCCTCCTGGTTTTATAAAAAATAACAAAGATTGTGTTCTGAGGATGAACAAAGCTTTTACAGGTTTGGAATGACATGGGGGTAAGTGATTAATTACAAAATTTGTAGTTTTGGGTGGGATAAGACAAAATTTTACCATATTCAACACAATGCAATGCGTAATATAAATTATGAATAAAACACCTGTGAAAAATTAATACTATATTAATAATATATAGTATTTTATTTATATATATATATATATATATATAAGTTGATTGGGCTATATATTTCCTGACTTCTCTTGAAGTGTATTTTCTGTTTCCTCTTTGTTAACGGTAAATACATGCTATAATCTCTTATATCCTGACTGGAATTTGGTCAGCTGTTAATATCATGTGACTGTTTACTCTTTGCACCTGTGTACAACCTCTATTTCCATTTCCATGTATAGCAGACAAGACAGTGCACTCTTCAGTATGTGGAGAAACCAATACATATACTAAAACACACTGAGTGGAGTTCAGAGGAACGTCATACTTTGATCTGCTAATTACTGCGGAAAATCACCTGGCAAACTACAGACATTTTTTTTTTTATCTAACAGTTAGCAGACTTTTCCACTTTAAAAGGACCTTTATTGAACCATAAATCTGTAAAAGCACTGTTAGTGGTAAAGGGTTGTGTTCTGTTGAAGAGCCAAATGATTGGTAATTTTTATGTAAATGTCGGATGCACACCTCAGAAGACAATGTGTCTTTTTGTTTCACATAAAGAGGATTAGTTTTGTCAAACCTTACCTCTGTGCAGTTTGTAGTTATTTTTGGATAGTGTTGATACTACATCTATTGTTGAGTTTAACCTCTTTTTAACACAATTTAAAAAAATGCGTAACTGTCATCGCTTTGAAGTTCGCCATAAAAGATCATGGCTGCACCTTGGTGATTACCATTCAACACTAAGGAACTACAACTGTAAATGGCTCGAGGTTTAATGAGGTTGTCCCTAAAGTAACTGCCATGCCAGCTCCGCCAAATCCAACTTGCCAAGCAAGAGGGATCCCACCTCTCAAATTGCCATCTGCTGAGCTTTCACATCACCTACTTGTGTGTAGGAATCTATTTGTGTATATTACGCCTACATATATAAACACAACTCGCTCCCACTCGCATACAAAGACAAGCAGCAAACAAAGAGCGTAAAATAACAAAGGCATCATGCGAACCCCTTGTCAGATTTAAGATGGGACGCATAGTTTAGTCTCACACAGAGTCCTCCGCCCCCTCAAGGCCTGTTGGTATTGCTTTGATTCTTTATTTCGCAGTGTGTCCTCTCTTGTCTCTTAACCAGCTCCCCCTGCCCTTAAGTCCAGCTGATGGGAGACTCTTTTGTCCAGTAGCACCCAGGCAACAACATCAAAGGATCCAGGGTACAGCTAAAGAGTTCCCCTAAAACAAAACAAATTAAAATCTAAAATAGAGTTCCCAAAGAGGCTGCTGGAAAGGAGGCAGGAGTATAAAAGATCTGTAATTGGCTGCTTGAACATTTTCAGGGTGAATTTCCAAGAAGTTTGGACGGCAAACGTTTAGTCAATAATTATTTGCACATCTCGTTGGGGACTACATTGTAAGCAGGATCTCCTGGAACAAGTTACCGTAACGTAACAATAAAAAAATTAACTGTAATGCATTACTTTTAAATGTTTCCCCACTTTCCCCAACAATCCCTGGGACATTCTGCTAAACATCTAATTTTCTGTTTGGCACAACAAAGTATGTGCAGTAGTAAGTAAATAATAGAATTACAATTTTTGAGACCTTTTTGTTTTTTTCATTGATCTCTCAGGGAAGACTCTAGCATGCATCCTTGTAAAAGGCATCCGTGTCTGTTGTCCGCCCATAGGGCTGGTTTGCCGCTTTAATGCTGGCACCAGGTTGCCAACCAATGTTGTGCAAGCCCTTTATTCAGTCCAACGACAGAGACGCTCCTCCATCCGGGCCAAGCTTGTAATTAAAAGTCCAGACCTCAAAGAGCACAACATTTCAATCTTAATGGTAGGCTTCTTTCCAAGGCCCTAGTTTAATACTAACGCAGCACCCATAAACCAGTGATGTGGACAGAAAGGAAGAAAGATATTAAGACTACAAAGTGCTTGTGTCCCATCTCGGATTAGAGGTTCACTGTCCCTTTGTAGTACTAAGTGGTAGATGCACCCAATCAAAAATAATAACTTCATTTGAGTCTCCCTTATTGTCTTGTCCCTCGCTCTATATTAAGACTGCACAACAATGTTCAAAAGCAGCGACAGGAAAATGTCTGGGAGAAAATTAATGCATTTCATGTTTAGAGAGCGTGTTGTGCGATTAAGGGAAGCCCACATCAAATGGTGCGGCTTCAGAAAACCACCACTTGAAAAACAAGGCGCTTCTTCTTTGTGGAGAAAAGAGGAGGTGTTGTTTTTAGAGAGGACCAAGCCCATGTTAACAGTTTCCTGGAGCGATATGAGTCAGGAGACATATACAAAACAGAGACTTGTTGAATAAAGAGCGGGTGTGCAAATTAGCTCAAAGAGTTAAGCAAGTGTAATGAAGCCATCTCAAAGCTTCAACCAACTGTCCAGCATTGCATGCAGTCGCGTAAACATAAACAGACCCGTAACTTTCACACAAAATGCTATAAAATGCATTCTGGACCCACTGACAGAAGTTTTTGACACTGTGCAGTGTGAGATTTCTTCTTAGTCTACACATGCGTGGTAAGGTGAGGACAGGTTCTGAATCTCTTATTCTCATCTCAATATTGTAGCCACATGTGTAAGGTTGTTTACTTTGTTTTTGACTGGTGGAATTTCATGAATCAGACCACAACTTAAAAGCCTAAATTATTAGCATGTTGTTTTTCTCCTCCACAACTGCACACACTTTCCTATTGAATAAACGGGTTAATACACATGCACACACTTACAGTGGGCCCCCGACAGGCCTTTAGGTGAGGGGATGGCAAATTTATTTTTAGAGGCCTAATCATGGAAATCTACTCATTAGACATTAAACTTCAGGATCACGTCAACCACATCAGAAGAGAACCTAGGTCAGGAATGGTCACATGGAGGCTTTGGATAATGATCAAACTCAAAGAGAGGTGGGTGGGGAAAGAGATTGTGAAAGGGAAAGGGTAGCGGAGAATGGAAAAGATACGGCTTGAGAGAGGAGGAGTTTGAACTACCGAGGATTGGAGGCTCTGGCCTTCTGATTGCATCCTTGAGCAAATAAACAACCACTTAACGGTCTCTTCAGAATAAAGCTGTGGTGGAGAGAGAGAGAGAGGCTTTACTTTTGGAAAATGCTAATTTTATCTATAGGGGGTATTACTTGATGTGAGAGAGAATTAGAAAGCACAAAATAGACTACTTTTATTAGAAAATTCAGTTTGGTGCACTCTCTTTAAAATCCTACACATGGTAAAGTAAGCTGCTTTCCTTGGCAGAAACTCAGATGTTTCAAACAGCTTGCTTTTATGTTAAATGGCATACAGAAAACATGTATATGTGTGTAAGTGTACATGTATGTATATGTGAATATATATCTGTGTGTTTGGGTATATATATATATATATATATATATATGTAGTTATATATAAATCAGACAAGGCACAGCGCTAGTATGCAAGCGAAGAACTAAAACTGAGTGTAAACTGAAGAACATTTTGAAACAACTTCAGAATCATACCTGAAACAGAAAACTCTCCAAGGGTTCAAGGGGTTCAAGGGTTCAAGGTTGCTTTATTGTCATTTCAACAATATACATGTTACAGTACACAGTGAAATGAAATAACGTTCCCCAGGACCATGGTGCTACATAGAAGACAGTACAAGGCAGTAAAGGAACATGTATTGCACGTATACAGGACAATGTATGTTTATTAGACAGTGTTTATTAGACAGTGAAGGATGTGGTCTCAAAATTAAAGATGAAAGATGCAATATCACTCCAGCAGGGTGCACTCATGCTTAAATAAATAAATAACAAACAGTTAATTCTGCCGAACAGCACGATACATGAAACAGTTTTGCAATATTATTGATTAATGTTGCTAAGGGTATTGCTTAATGATTCACAGAATTATTTGGTGACATTTTTTTATATATTTTTGTAATATACAGATTTATCTTAAAAAAAAAAAAAAAATTTGATGATTAGAGCATTACGATCTCAAAATATTCGAATTTTCATTAAATTGCCATCCCTACAGGTAAAAATCACTGGTATCTCTTGTTATTTGAAACCATAATAATGAGGAACACTGATGACTTGGCAGTGGTCCAGAAGTCAATCAGTGATAGCCTCCAAAAAGAGTTTAAGTCACAGAAGGTCATTAATAAAAGGACTGGCTGTTTACAGAGTGCTGTATCAAAGCATATTAAATGCAAAATTGACTGGAAGGAGAAAAATGGGTAGAGAAAAGTGTACGGGGATGACTGCAAGCTTGAGAATACTGTCAAGAAAAGTAGATTAAAACACTTGGGAGAGCTTTACAAGAAGTGGGCTGAAGCTGGATTCAGTGCATTAAGAGTCATCTGCTCAGACGTATTCAGGAAAAGGACTACCAAGCCACTTCTGAAACAGAAATAATGTCAGAAGCATCTTAACTTTGCTAAGGAGAAAAATAACTAGACTGTTGCTCGGGTGTCCAAAGTCCTCTTGTCAGATAAAAGAACATTTTGCATTTTGCAACATTTTGAGTCTGGAGGAAGACTGGATCAGAATACAAGCTTCTTGAAGTTGATGGTTTAGCATCTATGCAGTAGCACTTTAGCACCTGCACAAAACCACTTCCAAGTCGCTTGATTGACCAGCCAACATGTCTGAACTGAACCCCATGTGTGATCTACAGTATAGTATATTTTCACGAGAAAGATAAGATACAGTCAGTCCAACAATCCAGATGAGCTGAAGACTCAATAGTTCCTCAGCAGAGCCACAGACTGATCACTTTCATGCCACACTGCACTGATGCTCGAAATGCAAAAAATTCCATTCATTGTTAGTTTATGATAGCTGTGCATGAGCTAAGAAGTGTTGTTTCAGGGCCAAAAGTGATGTTGACTGTGTTTTAGCATCTGGGGACAGTGTCACGGTCAGGGATTCACTTTGAAGAGAGTAATTATTCTCTCTTATTGGTCCAGCTGAATGGTGGAAGATAAGCATGAATGGAGAGACAAAACAAGGCCATAGTTTTTCTGGCCACATCTGTGAATGTCTTTCATTCACCTTTTTCTACTTTGTCCTGTATTTATCTCACTCACCCATCAACACTGCCCAAAGCATGAAGTAGACCCTCATCGGACAAGCCAGATAAGTGAGTTCTATTTCTGGCCAAGTTGATCAAAGCTCTCTCAATCGTCCAACTGTCCAATATCAAATGCTGATGAGGTCACAGACATCGGAAATGAGCATGAATGATGCACATTTCCTTAGAACAGCTCATGGTAAGAGGGCATCCGTTGGGTTTCAAATCTATTTATAGTTAACTTTCCTGGCATCCTGAGATGATGATGCTATAACTCAGGGGAGATTCCAGTGCTCAGGATGCAGGCTGTGCACCTGCTTATTGAACTGTAAAAAATCCTAAAACAATTTCCTGTGAGTAACCTCTGCTCTCTTAGCTGTACGTTTGTCAATCCCTCTTTTAACAATCCTTAATCCAAACATTTTAGAATTGAATTGCACATAAACCTTTTTAAAGAAAAAAATCTAAATTCAAATGTGACTTTGCAAAGTTGTACCTGCATTTCTTACCTACATCAAATTTAAACTTTGTAGATGAATAGCATCCTATATCTCATGCACAAAATATAACAAATGTTCACCGAGGAATGAAATGCGCTCTCATGAAGACCACCCACATAGAGAGCAGCAACATGACACTAACAGCCTGCTATGGCCTATACAGAGAAGCTCTAGGGATTGAAGGGGTTTTGTCCATGGCTTTGATGTCTCCTCAATTTGTATATGTCCAATGCAACCTTGCGGTGGAGGATGAGAAAACAACCTTTACATCCATTACTCACATGTCCATATGCAGCAGATTCCATATTATTAATGTGGAAGACTCGCACATGTCCGTAAAGACAATTGTAAGCAAAGAGGCGAAATCTGGCATCTAATGATCCTGATAATGACAAGAAAACAGACAGAGGAATGTTGAGCTAAAAATAGCAACAAAACCTTTTCCATCCGTGTTCTCTATCCTAAGCTCCAAGAGATAAACAGAGCTGGCAAAGTTTATAGAGGCATGTTGTGGCGGAAAATAAAGTCCCGTTCCACTCATCATTGCAGTTACAGGTGGTCTGTTACATACAACAAATGTGCGTTTACTGAACTGTTTTCTTTACATATACCTATGGAACTGACCAACTAAGAGTAAATGTTCCTCAAGTTTCAGTCTTTATAATGCCCATTTGAGTAGAACAATTTGGTGCATGTGGTTGTAACCCTAACTTCTACTTAAAACTTTTTACAATGTAAATCAATTTAATAAAGTGCCAGAGATTATTGAGGAGGGGGCACTACGACAGGCTGCTTTTCTATACTGTCAATTTACTGATTTCTGTTATTAATTATACATCATAAGGTCCTTTGAAGATGAGGAACATCACTCCTCATTAGGAAGACAAGATGTCTGGTGGATGAAAAAAAGGACGCATTAGCCAAGAGAAAAACTTGTTCTTAGAAAACCAGTGGGCTCTGTCCTATTGTATCATTATTTTTCAGCTTTGTTTTTCAAGCAAAACATCAGGTCCTGACGTCAGCGTATCTTTGTCATTTCAAACGTACCCTTGGAAGCGGCACACAAGCTGTGATTGAACTCAGAAAGCTGCCCCGGAGCATTACTTTGAGGGAGAAACCACGGAACCACAGCTAATGCCTTGCAGTCCCCTGGTCTGAACTACTGTCAACAGATTTTCACTCAGTGAAATACTTGAATATGATTGTCATTCCAAGTTCTCTGTCAGCAGAAGCCTTGGCACTTCTGACAAATGAGATGAGATTAAAGAAAGAACTGCAGTGAGCTCAGCTGTTTGCTTGACAACAAGCGAAGACACAGGGAGAGTCTGAACAGAACTGCTTTAACAAAAGAAGCAGAAGAATATTTTTGCACAACATCAAGTTGCGCTAGGGTTTGCTCTGCCATTACCTCAAAGAATGTGGAGTCAGCTGGGTTCCCTTTGGAGAAGTCTCTTTGTTGTCTCTCTTCATTAACAGTTACATGACACGAGGGGCAAGGGTAAAAGAATAGAGCTGGATGGACTTTTCAGGAGAACTTGGTCTGGAGATTCTCCTTTCATCCCTCACCACAAGCTGAAGAGACATATAAAAAAGGTTTGTGTCAGAGTTGCAATAGTTGTTTTTAATTCAACCAAAACCAATGTGAAAGGTCTAATTACAGAAGAGTGAGCAACCCAGCCCTTTTTTCAAATGGCTGTACAGTAAGTTTGATGTTTTGTGTCCTTCATCCTGTTTTGTTTCTTTTTCTTTCCTTCATCTGGTGTGTTATAAAGAATGCCATTGACTCACTTGTGGTTTACATTTCGTCAAAGAGTGTGTCTCCTTCTGCACCCTCATGTTTCCACCCTTTTCCTGGCTTTGATCATCATGGAGACTAAACTGTCTGTCCCGTGGACTCATGCACCATGTGTCCGCTCAGTACCAATGTTACTTACACTTGCTCTGAGTAATGTGCATTGCATTTGCATGTTTACACACATTCCTGGATGAGGCCTAGGTGAGTTTTGACAGATCTAAAAATAGCCTTTAACAAAGCTGAAATGAACAAATACTGCATGTTTTTTTACACTAAAATAAGTTTTAGTCATTCAGTCTCTCAGGAATCAAGCAATAAGGCATCCAGCAATGACACCATTCTTCTCTATCTCTCTCTATATCTTAAACATTAAATCAGAACAAAGTTGCCATCATTCCTTTTAAACCCCTCTCCTCTGCTCTACTCATTAGAGACTATCCATCCATTCCATTTTCTGTACTGCTTGTCTTATGTAGGAGCCTATCCCAGCTTCTCGGATCAAAGGCCATTAGTGATCTCTTTAGACTAATACAATCTTTCACACCTTCCGAGTCTTTGTGCATCCATCTGGCCTCTCGATTCTTCCCATGCCTTTCTTCTATTACATGTGCATTTTCCAAACAGCTCACTTCTGTTCATTAACCCATAGTGAAAGCATTATCAGTCACATTACTACAGGGCTGTCCAATTCTGCTCTTGGATGGCGGGCCACTGTTCTGTAGAGTTTGCGTTGGGGCAAGTTGGAGGTAAATTCTGCAAGCGGTGAGTGTTCCAGGTTAGGTTCAGAAACTTCAGGTGATAACCTGAAACTCCATATTTGATTTGTACCTTCAGTTTCTGCTATCTGTGAACATATCTCCTAGAATATCATGATCAGTAAATCGCATTTCCCCCTTGGGAACCTAACCTTCCCCTCACTTGACGGTGCCAACTGGCAGGACCAACCTTGAGCAAAACCAGACGTTTGGCCATTAGGTAGGTTTTGTTTGCTTTTTAGTGTGTTCGGCACAGTTGGCTGAAATTAGTCTTCTACATCAGCATCGAAGCTCGTCAGTCAGTCGGGCCATCTGATAATTCTGATTGGTTGTTCAGCTGGCAAACCAGTACATGAGAAAAAATGTTTTACTCTGGTGCAAAATGGACGTGGCCATCCAGTGTCACGTATTAGCTTGGTGTGTCAGGGCCACTTTGTACCCAGACTCTGCCGAGGTGAGGCTTAAAACGACTGCAACTCCCTCTCATGTGAACGACCTGTATTTTCCATAAGGGCCCTTCTTCCACAATCTTTTTGCTTGTCCAGTATCTCGTATCTCTTTGTAACTTGCCAATGAATGCCAGAATTCAATTCATTTTTTCGGACTCATGCAAAGTCTACATTTATTATATCATTGTGCACTATAGCTCAGCTCAGTTCAGATTATTCTTCTACACACATACCTGGATCATTGAAAATATGTACTTATGGAGACATTTCTGCAGCACAATATTACTTATTGCATATTTTGTAGCAGTTTCAGAGTGAATGGCGCTAAAATATGTTTAAAATGAAATGACGTGACAAGTCAAAAAAAAAAAAAAAGTGGCCAGGTATGGTGCCCATCCAAGTGCGCACACACAGCAGTGAGAAGTGAACAACCACGCACACACACACTGTCAACACACACCCGGAGCAGTGGGCAGCCATTGCTGCGGCACCCGGGGAGCAGTTGGGGGAACGGTGCCTTGCTCAAGG
>JAUMHI010000035.1:19025693-19040285 GCA_032359435.1 Enteromius unitaeniatus | reverse complement strand
TGGTTATTCACTAACCCCACCCACAATCCCTGCCAGACCTGGGACTCGAACCCACAACCTTTGGGTTACAAGCCCAATTCCCTATCCATTAGGCCACAACTGTTAAACTGCTAAAAGGCTAATGTTAAAAAAAAAACAAACAAACAAAAAAAAAACCCACTGTACGCCAAACCCAACCTGCCTGACAATATAAAGGGGATAGATCTCAAAAGTTTGTCATTAATTACTTACCTTAAAGTACTTAACTTGAATTACTTAGCAAAAATAATTATCTAGTCTCCTATAACACTGAACTCCTGATTTCACATAGACTATTTTACTGAAAATCCTTACTACGTATCTGGACCTTGTTTGTGGTATATATTAATTAGTGTTCTGAAGATGGACAAATGTATTTTTGGTTGCAACACATTCGATGATGCAACTATGCTATTTAAACATCCTTATACATGGACTTGAGTGGTTTTGTTGAACCACACGTTCCGAGGATTGGTATCCGGGAGTGCGTCACATGCGATGTCATGTCACATGACATATTGTGAAACGAATACGTGTGCAAATAGACTAGGTAGTCTGTACATCACACTGTGGACTCAGCCATAGAAATAAACATATACCCACATATTCTGCAGCAACTCATTATCATTTTTATATAGCTATGCTTTTGTTAAAACCCCATCAGACTAGTTCTTCCAAGCTAGTGTTTATGTGAGAATGTGGTGAAACATTGACTCCTATTACCACTAACAGCAATCAAACTCCTCAGGTTAGAACAGTACTGATCTAGTAAATCAAATCCAATTTCGGACTTCCAGGATGCATAGATAAGACTTACAAGCACGCTGAAACTTTGGCAGACTATGGAGCCTAGACCTCATTGTGGAATATTCTAATAAAGCCCAACCACTACAAGATTGAGCAAGGGGCAAAGACATCAAAGTAGAATTACACAGGCTGTTTGATCTCTTTCCGTTCCCCCCCTCTTTTTAACATCATGCTGTACTGTTTACACTCTGTTCCTCATTATGCTCTTCATCCATCAGACTCATTCTGACTCCATCAGGGAAAAGAACATGACTTTAAAGATGATGTTGGAAAACAGTTCCAGTTTCTAAGGCAATATTAGTGTGCAATTCCGATTTATGTTAACAAGTGCCTGTGACTGACGGATTTGAGAGAGTAATAATTCACTTATTTAATGTTTGCTTTTTGCACTAAATCTTCATGTTGGTACTTTCAACGAATTGGATTGTTATAAAATGCTTTTATATAGATGCCCACTCTCTGCTGAAATAAATCCAGAACCATAAAGGGCAGCTATAAAAGGATTGGATAGCCACATATTACAAATAAAAATCCGGTCTTGGACAACATGCAAAGGTTTTTAATAGGATCATATCGTATTTAGGTAATAAATAGATTTTGGGTTGTGTTTATCAAATGTGAGATTCTGAAAGCATTGAGACGCACACTGCCAACCTATGCTAGTGAGGAAAGTGATGTAGTTCAAGCATTTCTTATTATCAGGCATTCAAGATCTCAATTTTAAAGGGAAGAGGCCACAATAGGTTCAACTTACTGGAGCAAAGGTCTTTTCTCCCATCTGGCAGTCATAAGTGTGTCAAAGTGTGTGAGTGTTTGTGTACAGTGTGTTTGCATAAATGTTTGTACATATTCTTAGCAAGGTATTGTATAATGTGTGTGTGTGTGTGAGTATATGTGAAAGCACAGTGAGACAGAGGCGCTTGTGCCGGTGGCGTCAGGGAGAGCTCGTGACTGTGCCTGTTTAACTCCACTAACAGAACAGCCATCCTCAAATGCAATCACGCAACCCACAGGTGGCCCACAGAACACAGACAACCACACAGAAACTACAAGGAACCATAATAATCTGCAACCCCACAGCATAGACACATAAACCAGGGAGAATTCAAACCTCTCCTAAAACAGTATTGTTGTGTTGTTTTCACAGCACCTCCCACCTGTTTCGAAGGAGTGGAAAAAGTCCTTGAAATTCTTTAAATTTGGAAAAAGGATCTGAGTGATAAAAAGGGTAGTTGGTTTGCCGTTCGTGACCTCAGCTTGAACTTGTACATTCATCACACATTCTATTGATATTCAATGGAATTCAATGATTCCAATGCAATGCTGAGAAATACTGAGGCTTCATTTAATTTTCCAAAGTTACAATATAACATTTAAAAAAATACTTGCAAATCAAACATTTTGTGAGACAATGTGCCAGCAATACATATTTTTTTACCGGCCTGTGCACTATTTCAATATGCATAACATATTGGCGAACTACATCTAATTGCAAATATACAACTCTGAACATTTCTTATTCTCAAACAGTGTTAGAATTAATAACAATCAAAAAAGTTTTCACTCCCATTTGGCACTGGATAAGTGTTCATTTTAGGCCCTTTGTAACCATTTGCAACCATCAGCGTTTATTTATTTACATCTTCATTCATGCAGTTGATACACCGGTCCATGTCTGTCAAAGCATGAACATTATCAGTCTCATTAAGTCAGTTACCTACTGAGTTAGTGACTCAATCGTCTATCATTGCCAGCTCTGGGAACAATGAATTGTTTGTTCTCATGGGTTTGGCACTGAACATTAAACAGTTTACACCAAATAATTTAAAGAACAGAGAAACCTCATTGTCTTTAACTAATGAGATTATATTCTATTGTAAATAATCTTAAAGGGTTTGTTCACCTAAAAATGAAAATTGTTATTTTTGTTTTCTTTGCGCAACAAAAAAGTATTCTCCTAGCATCACAAAACTGAAGTTAATCCACTGATGAAAACTTCATGTAAATTTGTTGTGCACACAATGTATTCTTTTATAAACTAAAAGCTTAGGCAAAATAAGTATTGAAATAGTAAACTTAAAAGTAAAGTGTTAGTATATTGATTGTAGTATACTTAAAAAACAAATGCACCATCCTTTTGTCCTCAGCATCCCTCAAAGCTAAAATGCGTCTAGAAGAAAGTCATAAGCATTACATCATTACTGCTTATTGTAGCATTTTTCACCACACTATAAAAGTTAGTAACCCTAAATATAAAACGTCATTTCCTAACTGAAGAGTAAACGGTAATAACAATAATCCCTCTCAAAGCTTTTATCGCATAATACTGTTTGCGCAACATTGCAACAGTCATTACATTTTCATTATTTCAAAGTCTTTATTCATTTATATCTGCATTCCTATCAATTTGCCTGCAGACCTTAAAATATGAGAGGCTGCCTGTGGCATCAGAGACGCATATGATCTTCCCAAGTTGTTTCCTTTGCTTTGATGAAACCAACACTGCTTGAAAATCAATGGAGTGGCTCTTGAGAGCTAGAGGTCAGAGTAAGTGCTCTTGTGTTGTTGCAGTCGCAGTGGTGTGATGGGAGCAGACTCAGGCCAGCATGTAATGTGGCCCCTCACTTCAAAGGCCCAAAGAAAATACATAAATACAGAGCCATTAGGCGGATTGTTTTCTTAACTTAACATTTCAAACACATCGTCCACCATCATGTGTTCGATCTCCCCTCCACACTGCCTATGTTAATGCTGTTGGGGCAGTCCATGGTACTGCTTTTGGAGGATCCTTGACATCCTCGAGATAGAGGCCAAAGAAGAAAGTTTGAACTGAAAACGCACTACAGACTCATCAACACCTCCCGAATTTTCCACCAAACACTACAGGCCAAGATATGCTTTTTTTCTGCATTCATGCTTTGTCTAGCACACAAGCCTTTCAAACTACACTACGCTGCAGATGGACACATTTGTTTTTAAGTGTTCAATCACGTTTTCTTTGTTTTTGTTTACGCACAAATCCAAGAGGATTACACTATAATGGCCTCTTGCCCTCAAAGACTGAGTTTGTATGTGTATTTAGTCCATCAAATATACAATTATTTTTTTAGAATCACATCTAGGTTCCACACCGCACAATTTTAGCCCTGATTTTCAATTGCCAAGAGTGAACGGATATTATCAAAGATGCCATCAGTGTCATCGATGCTGTGAGAAATGTAACATTCTAAAGATCTGGGCCTGTCCACAACTTCTGCAATGTGTTTTGACTGGAAATGACATGGGTGATGACTTACAACCAATGAGAGGGCAAAATAGAGGACGAGGGAAAGTTCAGAGGTAGGAGTCAAGCTTTCTCTCCTTTATATTCCACCTTGTTTCATTTTATTTATTTTTTTTACTGTAAATTAGCTTACAGTTATGGAGCCCAGTTTATTACAGTTTTTTCTTTTAAAATAACTGATTCCCAACTCAAAATAGAACACAATTAATTGTTTAATTGTGTCACAATTAATTAGTCTCTGTCCATAACCTAACATAACAGCAGCAACAGATTTATAGAGCCTGGTCTCATGAAGATTTTTATAAATAGTAAGCCAAATTAAAACAAAAACTCATGGTATTGATACCCAGTTTTTGCATGCATATGAAACTAAATTTGTTGTTGTGGAAATAATATTCAGTTTTGCGTAAATATGAATATGCCAACACAGTCTTACGACCAATTCGTACATATTTTACAAGGTGGCTAATATAATCTGACGACTCTTTTGGCTGGGTAAAAAAAATTCTATAACATTTTACAGACAAAATATTGTTTCAGTCAACTGAAATTGACTTAAATTACTGTAAAGGTAACTAACAACAATTAAGCAATTTCACTGTTGGATTCCCATTGCTTAGTATCAGTGAGGATGTTTTAGAAGAAAAAACTGTAGCGCTACTGTCATTTTTATTGAAAAATGTCATTAGGGTAGTTGCATTAAAGCACTTCTTTGGTGAATTATTCCCCAACACTGCATAGAGAATGGTGGTTGGGCCTCAAACATGCACACATCCATGGGAGAGAACACCACAAGTTTGGAGTTCACCCAACAAGTCGTAAATGTGGATTTTCAAGACAACATTATTAGTGTCACAGAGGAGTTTGTAAACCGTGCAGCTGACACTGTGAACTCTAGATACAAGGGTGATCTTCCATGTAGACAGATTACCACTTCATTAAACCAACGAGGTATTCAAACGGCAAAAGGCTCGTCAGCATGCATTCCAGTTGGAAAACAAACCACATCAAATAGCAACTGAGTCTGTCTTTTCAACTTATTATAACTCCAAATGTTTACTGGAAGGAAATCGCCTCCTTTTCCCCCAATACTACAGTATATTGGTAGTAAACATGTTTACAAGTCCAAGACAAAACAAAATCATAACATTCTCTTTAGCTATTTTTAGACACGAGAGTTGTAAACGCATTGTTAAAAGACACATGAATCAGACAACCATTTTACGAAGAAAAAAAAGAACTTCCTCATTTTTTTGAGCGGTTGGAACATTAGAAATCCCTCACAAACCTGCTAGACAAATGGTTTGATGTTGGTGACCACAGTTTGGAGGTTGACCAGAAATACTTACAAAACTTAAAAAGAAATATAATAAACCACCAGCATTGGAACATGTAACAGGCTAAAATTTAGTTAACCCAAAAATGAAAATTCTGACATTAATTACTTACCCTCATGTCGTTCCAAACCCAGAAGGCTTTTGTTCATCTTCGGGACACAAATTAAGATATTTTTGATTAGATCAAAGACACATCCGGCCCTCCATAGACAGCAACACAACTGAAATGATCCCAGATCCAAACTTAAGTGGCTCAAAAAATCTTTTTTTTTGCACAAAGAAAACAAAAATAACATAATTTACTCTAACATATTTCTCCTGTGACTTACGCCTTCAGTCATTTTAGATATTATCACAACATGCGTGTACGCTTCCTTCTAGGCGTAAACAACCGTAGATTACATACATGTGCGTGCTTTCACCCGGATGTAAACAAGGCTTGATTACATCAAATTTGTTAAAGCTTGTGACACAAAACCTATCAACACAAAACTGTAGTTGATCCACTGATGTCACATGTGCTGTTTTACTGATGTTTCTGGATCTGGGATCATTTCAGTTGTATTGCTGTCTGTGGAGGGACAAGACGGCTCTCTGATATCATCAAAAATCTTTCAATTTGTGTTCCGAAGATGAACGGATGTCTTACGGGTATGAATTCCTGACAGTATTCAAGAAACAGATGTAAACTTTGTTTTGCTAGCACTTCTTGTGGTGTTGCATCCTTAAGATAGATTGCTTGAATTCTTTATTTGTCAGTCGTTCCGGATAAAAGCATCTGCTAAATCAACAAATGCAAAATCAAAGCTGCTAATGGATTTTTCAGTTTTATCCTCCTACCACAAATACACACACACACACACAAACACACACAATATTCCATTTATTAAAACTTTTGGTGCTGATAATAGTGATATTGGCCTTGACAGTACTTGGTATCAGATTGAAAGTGTCTGTTTTCTCTGAATGTTTCATACGTGTTTGTGCAAAATGCACCGCCACAATGATTGGGCATTGCTAAGATGTTCTAAATGTTTTTAGTGTATTGTTTTGCGGTTGCTAAGGTGGTTCCGAATATTATGCCAAGCAAAATCACAAGTCCCAATTGCTTAGAAAAATAATAGCACATCTCTCATGATCTGAGGTATTATTCATGTCTGTGGACAGAATGAGTAGCATGATGACGGTTTGGGGTTTGTTCAAAGCTATTAATAATAGTTATGCTCAGCTTAACAAGCACTACTGAGGACGGATAAACCTCCAAAAAGTTGTCAAGTGAAACAAAGCTGTTTTGAGTTGGCTAGTGAGATGCCCAATTTAGTAAATGGGCCAGTTTACCCAAGAAAGAATATTGTGTCATCATTTACTCGCCCTCACTGTTTCAAACCTTTTAGATATTCTTTCTTCTGCTGAATAGAAAATAAGATATATCGTCTTCTGTAGTTCTTTTTTGGAAGTCAATGGCTACAGCAACATTCCAACATTCTTTGAAATGTTCAGCAAACTCATACAGGTTTGGACCAGGTTGAACTATCCCTGAAACTGCTAACTTGCTAATGTTTACTCTTTATGCTAACAAACAAGTCTTGGAATTCAGCTACGCTTGAGTGTTTTGTCTGCTCAGATCCAATCAGAATGGGGCAACATGCCAACAATAATGCGATGACACCTCTCTAGAGAAGAAACAGACCCTCGCTCACTTCAAAGAGTTCAGGAGTGCTTTCAAACATCAACTGGTAATAAAATACAACAAAGATTCATCGCTTTTCCGTGACATGAAAGGAATCTTCAGCATAAAGGATACCTGACCTCTCTATCTGGGAATTGTTCTTCATTTTGTTCTTCAGAAATCCAGTTTGCTTTAACTGTGGCATTGGTTACTAATGTATTATTTTGAAATTAGACATTAGCTGCACAGGGATGCAAAATACGTCAAGGAAACTACAGAGATATTCTTGGAGCTGCACACACATATCAGCGAGACACGTTAGGACTCCTCTGACTGACTTAATCATGATCTTGGTCTGACTGGAACAAGATTTTAGAATTATACACAGTATTTGAAACATCACACAACAGCAGATTAGAGACATGAATTGAGAAAATCTTTCTCTTTGCTCTGCGATGTATTGACAATTAGATCCTTGTGCTGTGAGAACTCCCCCTTGAGGTCACTCAGAGTACATTGCAAAAAAAAAATATTTTTTCTAGTATCAGTCTAAACATTCTTGATTCAATATACATTTACTTGAGAAGCAAACTGACTTAAGATATTGAGTTTTTTTTCCTCCTTAAAAATATATATTAACATGTTGTTAATTTATATTTAAAACAAGAAAAATCTTAATATTCAAAGGCTAAACAAAAAGGCTCTTGTCCCACTGGCAGCTATTTTTCCTAGTTTTAAGCAAAAGCTAACGAAACTTTGAGACAAGACTTAATTTCAAAGTCATTTTGCTTAAAAAGCCAAAAATACCGTTTTAGTGATAATACAGTATGAGAACAAACCATGCTGACAACATGGCCCTTTTTGAATATACAAGTAATAAACGTGTTAGGTTTTCTTCTGTATGTTACAAAGTAGCCTTTCACATGGTCTTTCAGTTAACGGTTATTTGAAGCACTTTCAACATTTCTTGACTGTTAATAACTGTCTTAAAACTACATGTGCAAATGCATCAAAGAAAAGGTGTTATTCTTTGTTATCAGTGTATCAAGGTTCACCCCAAACACAAAATTCTAATTTACCTTGAGAAATTCAGTGTTGTTATGTACTTCTGGTTCTACTTGTTTGGTTCCCACTCACTGCTGAAAGAAATCGAAGGAATGACAAAAGCATTTTTCAAATTACATCCCAGGCCATTTACTATTTCAGGGCACACTAGTCAAACTCTTGTCAACAAGTCTACTTTTTTTTTTTTACTTTCTCCCTGCATTAAAAAACATGCTACAGCCTTCCGAAAGTACAGAGGAAAGGAATGACCATAATTGCAGTTTGGGACAGCAGGGTAGTGCCAGCCTGAAACCTTTAATCTGCACATCTTCAATTGTCTCTCTCTGGACTGTGTGGTATATTTTGTTCTCATTTAACACGACATGACAACGGTAATTTTCATAATGACCGAAAATACCAGTGGCGTGCTGTCTGTTCTCTCACTGTGCGCTCTCAATATCCACATACAGTAGCCCAAGATGTATTAATCATTGTAATGCCTTTATAACAGAGAGGAAATATGAGAGAGGAAATTTCTGCCTGTCTGACTAATACACGATTCGAAAGCACGTGAGCTCACAGATAGCTCATAAAGGCATTTAAGGTAAAGAATGTTGCTGATTGCACTTGCTTCCTGGCTGAATATGACAGATAGTGCCGCACCGCTCTCGTCTGTGCTGTGTAGACTGATTTATCTGTAATGTTTCTAACTGAGTGAAACAAAGAAGTAATCCCAGTTGATATGGTTTTTCTGTCTCTGTTGTCTCAGTCGCCATTTCTCACTCTCAGGCAAGCTGGAACTCCTGTTATTGTACTTGGATAGGCTTGCAGCTTCAAGAAATGTGGATCACGATGGGATAGAAATAGACCAGATCACACACACCAATGTGCAGTAATAATAATAAAGTCATCAAAACTATGAAGTAATACAACTGGAAAGATGAGCTCTGCAAGCTTTGGGTTTTTCTCAACTAACTTTGTCAAGGTTTGTCCTGGGATGCTTTCAAACATTATTGGAGGGCATTACTGTACTTAAAGAGAGTATTGAGCCATTTCATAGTACCCAGACTAATTGTGGAACCATCCACTTTTTGGCATGTTCACACCTCAGGAACTAGGAATGATTTGGAGGAAGTCATGATTTAAAATACCATAAAAAAATACAGTGTAGACATTGTATCAACTTATTTATTTAATAAACAGCATTTACCTGAAGACTTTGTCTACAGTGTTCTTCTTTGTTTTCATTGTTAAACGCCACTCTCAGATTTCGTTGCTGTTTACCAGCTTACAACACTTCTTAGTACCCACTGTACAGCCCACAAACATAATTACGTAAAAAAACTTAATCATTAATCATTTGACAACATTAATATAAATACACCAGTTTAATAATTTTGCCTATATATACAGTGAGGTCAATAAGTATTTTATCACCCTGTGATTTTTCAAGTTCTCTTACTTGTGAGAGACAGAATCTAAAAAATCTGGAAAATCACATTGTATGATTTTTTTAGCAATTTATTTGGGAATTACTGTGTCAAATAAATATTTGATCACTTGAGTCAAAACATTGTAATATTTGGTACGGAGACTTTTATTAACAATTGCAGAGGTCAAATTGTTCCTGTAGTTCTTCACCAGGTTTGCACACACTGCAGGAGGGATTTTGGGCCACTCCTCCATACAGATCTTCTCTGCTCTCTCCAAAGATTCTCCAATCCAAAGAATTGGATTTAGGTTTGGAGACCACTCCAGAACCTTGATATGCTGCTTACGGAGCCACTCCTTGGTTTTCCTGGCTGTGTGCTGTGGGTCATTGTCATGTTGACCCAGCCACGACCCATCTTTAATGCTCTGACTGAGGGAGGGAGGTTTTTGCCCAATATGTCACAATACATGGCCCTGTTCATCCTCTCCTTAATACAGTGCAGTCATCCTGTCCCCTATGCATTGACCAGCTCCTCGCATGTAGTTTGGGCTGATTCTTTACCATTATTAGCATCTTTGATGCCCCACGAGGAGAGATCATCTGTGGGGCCTCAGTCTGATGGACATTGACAGTCATCATTAGCCTCTTCCATTTTCTGACAATTGCTCCAACAGTTCTTTTTTCACCAAGCTGCTTGGCAATTGCCCCATAGCCCTTTCCAGCTTTGTGAAGGTCTACAATTTTGTCTCTTGTGTCTATATGAGTTAACGACCTCAAACATGTACTACTAATTTAGAATCGTGAGCAGAGTGTAGCTGGACTATTTAAAAGCAAAATAACAGGTCTGATAAGCAAGTGATCAAATACTTATTTGACACAGTAACTCCCAAATAAATTGGTAAAAAATTATACAATGTGATTTCTGGATTTTTCTTTTTAGATTCTGTCTCTCACATTGGAATTTCACCTATGCTGAAAATTGTAGACCCCCTCCATGATTTCTAAGTAAGAGAATTAGCAAAATCACAGGGTGATCAAATACGTATTGACCTCACTGTATATATAGGCCAAATGATTCAACTGGTAGTTTATATAAAACTATTCTGAACACGCAAAGAACACTATGTGCCGAGAACATCAAATGACCAGACAGGGTGGAAAACAACTACTTAACCACTGGTCTTCTGTGATGTACTAAACTGTGTCTGCAAACATGTGAATGTGGGTGTGCATTTCCCTCTATCTATTCACTCTCAGTTACACTTTACAGTGTACTCTCTGCTCAAACGCACCATCAAAGTAATCTGTGAAGGGCAGAGGTCAGGGGTATTGTTGACCACAGAACACAATTGACTTCAAAGAACAAAGATCCCATTGCTGGCTGTTGTTCTTTTAAGGTTGCAATCAAGAGAGAGGCTCGCACAGTAAATAAAGCAGCAGCATTTGTGTTCATGCATTCACATGCTTCAAGAAGCGCTCTGGTTCTTTCTGGCCCAAGGAGGTCGTGCTCGCATAGTCGCACTCAAAAGAAACTACCTTTGAATAATTAGAGCCGCTGACATCAAAGCAGAACAAGCTATGGTTTAGTCTGCTCAATCTCTGCAACACAGACACTAAGCAACAACCAAAAAAAGCATGTCATCGTATTCCGGCCTCTTGTTGTTGTTGTTCTGGATAGCGAAACCCAAAACCATGTCAAACATAATGGAAAATATTTGAGGTCCTCTTTTATTAACCAAGAAGAGCTTTGATGTTTGACGTCTTTATTTATTTTAAAAGAAGAAAGAGAAAGGGGGCGACATGGCGTGTCAACGGTCTTCTTTGGAAAGCAGAGACGAAAAAGACAAATAATATAAAACAAAACCAGAACTCCTTTGCTCCATATAATCAATTAAACATCATTATCAGATAAATTCGGGTGTTTTAGTAAAGATCAAAGAGCAGTAGGAAATGATCAAAGTGACAGCGTTTGTTTGAGCCGAAAGCCCCTTACTGCTACTGCAGCTCCTCCTCCTGTGTGATGCTGTCTGACTATGAGCTCCAATCAGCAAACAAAAGAAAAACAATCAAAGGAGAGGCTGAGGCATGGACCCCTCAAAGGGAACACAGCCCTTTCATTCTTTCATTGTTTGTGCGTGTGATCCAGAATGTAACATGCAGCCCACCGAAGTGATGACTTTGTTAAATAAACTTTTGGTTTGTCACGTTAATCAATTTCATGTGATTTGTCGGTAAAATTAAACGACAAAGATGCTGATGAACCTCAACAGATGCATCTATACTCTTTGGGACCAGCCAAAGGAATTTCAAACATGTCCTTTATTGTATACCATGAAAAGTCCACATGGCTCCAATATGACTGCACAGCCTCAAAGCATAGAGTCAAAGTGTAACATTCCTAACTATAAGAAGAGAGCAGTAGATGTCCTTTAACCCAGAACTGACGTTTCCCAGCACTGAGGTTGCACTTTCATAGCTCTGGAGATTGAATTCAGCTTACATTCGCTTCATTAATTCATCTAAATGAGAAATTACTTTCTTTTTTTATCCTGGCTCTTCCAGGCTTGGTAATGTGGGTGAATAGTGCCCATCATTTTGAAGCTCCATAAATTGGATATTTCCGCAATTACTGCATTGGAAAAACTAACCTATAAGCCTCCGGTGGTTTATCAAATATCCTCTGAAGCAGATCAATGGGTTTTTCTAACAAAAATGTTTCTAGTTCACGAATTATAACCTAAATTTATATGTGCGTCCATGAGAGGGTCAAGATCCGGGTTCTTAGCTGAACTATGACTAGACGTATGACGAAAGCTGCATCATATGTCGAGTCAGAAGTAGGGCTGGGCTATTTGGCTGAAAACTGTATCACGATGTCAGTGTTTCATATCGGTTGATATTGATAATTATTGATATTTTTATGACCCATTTAAAATAAAGGCCAGGAGAAAAATATATTACATTTAAACATTTTTATTTTAAGCTTAACCCGCATTACCAAGCTTGGAAGAGCCAGGATACATTTTTTGAAAACTTAGACTGCGTTCGTCTGAAAAAAAGAAAGTCCTATACATGGCTTTAGGGTAAGTAGATTATGGCGTAATTTTCATTTTTTTGGGTGAGCTATTCCTTTTTATCGCTACATTTAGGTATGGGGTAAGGTTAAGTTATTTCAAATATGGTCATGCAGAATATTGCATTAATGTGTGCTTTATAAGTAACTTACTAATAAACCATTGATATGCTAGCATGCATGCTAGTTTACAGTGAGAATTGGTCCTTGAAATAAAGTGTTACCAAAAAAGCATAAAGCAAACATGAGAAAACCACAGTTAAAAGCATTACTTCATAGCAATGTGGATTTTTGCAAATGCAGTTTGTCTCTCCAGTCAAGTCATATCACATTTATTTATATAGTGCGTTTTACAACAGACTGTTTTAAAACAAGCATTTTTACTCAGTTAAACATGTTAAACAGAACATTAAACTGGTGGTTATTTAAAACAATTCATTGAAACAAACTGTCAAAAAGAACCAGTTCACCAGACTCACTAATGTCTAGGAAAAAACAATTGTGATGTGATTTTTCTTTCTAATGAGCTCATTCGAATATTACACGTGCAGATTATTTTAGTATTAGGTTATGGTGGTGGAACTTGGTGAAAGCAGCTGCATTTTTTGCAATATATTTACAAAAAGTCAGTCTTATTCCGTTAGCACACGCAACTGGAAAATAAATTCAGGGACTTTGATGCATTTGAACAGAGACATTTTGCACTGATGTCCAATAGCACATTCCAGCTATCAAAGACACAAACCACAGACCTTTCAAGCCTGTGTTTTTTGCCACTTGAAACTCTAAATGCTTGGCAACGGCATTAAAAAGGCCTTCTTCAGTTTGCTGGCAGCGAGGAAAAAGTTTGCATTGATGTTATGTTTGAGGAAGGGTGTGGGTGAGTGCAAGAGCGTCTGCATGGGACCTACAGGGTGGTCAGTCAAGTGTGCCAGACTTATAGTATGTTTTCTCTTTAAAGTCCTTCAGTATGCTTGAGAATTAGAGTTGACCTACAGTATTATGGCTTTCACTGGACCTTCCCATGTAGAAGTGGATGTTGGGATGAGGTTAAGACCTGGTCTTGACTGCAGCTTGTTTAGAGACTCTTGTCCACTGGTTGCCCTGATCTGTGGCCATTTCCTGTGAAGTTCATGAAGGTGAGTAAACTCTTAGTGTAAACTATAGTATAGGGCTGAAACGATTCCTCGAGTAACTCCATGACCAAAAATGATCGAGGCAGAGGATCGATCTGCCTCGAAGCCTCTATTAATTAATTTTAAAGTTTATGTCACGTTTTTTCGCAATGATTTTTGCGTTACTGTGAAAATGCACTTACGCTTACGTCACCCACGAAGCGGAAGGAGACGGCGGCGTTTTGATTTGAGAGTGCGAGCGCGGACTAGTGTGGGCTGCGTAATGGAAGGTAGCAATAACAACGCGATGAGCAAAGAGACCAAATAAACAGGAGAAAATGACAAAAATGTCCCACTCAGACCGGAGGAGGACTGTCACCCGAGACCAGGTGAATTCAGTGTAGCATTAAATCAATGAGATTGTTAATCGAGATGGGGGTTGTTAAATAATGTACGTTAATTATGGAAGAGACAAAGCACAACGCTCAGTGCAATACTGCACGACAGATGTGGAGGGGCCGTTACGGCACGTTCACACCACCGCCGCTGAGAGCGTCAAAGTAGCATTTATTGCATCATGGATGGCAAGAGCATCAAGGAGAGTTGAAATCAAGTAAACTTTATGGTAATGAGCTATGACACGGTTCACCGCTTGGCGGAGCAGCAAGAGTGAATTTTGAGGCGGTGTAAACGCACGGTTACACTATACCGGGATATTTATCAGCTTATACGGTGAGCGTGATTTCACCAAGTACAAGATGTTCCTGGATCAACATCCTTGTTGATCCTGGAACAACATTCCAATCACCCAATC
>JAUMHI010000035.1:19008629-19021418 GCA_032359435.1 Enteromius unitaeniatus | reverse complement strand
ATATTTGGATGACAGATAGATGAACAGATGGATATTTGGATATATAAATGAACAGACAGACAGACAGATAGATAGATTAATGGATGGATATATGGATAGATAGAGAGATAGATATTTGGGTGGATGGATGGATAGGTATTTGTTTAGATATTTGGATGACAGATGAATGGATATTTGGATATATAAATGACAGATAGGTAGATAGATGGTAGAATGGTATATATTAGATTTTTAAATATGAGGTGTTTGAAAATAAATGCACTAGCTTGTACTTTCTTCTCACAGACCTATGGAATCAAAAAAGAGGCCGTTTACAATGTGCAAGGGTGATGTGAAGTGTATATGTAATTTTTCAGAGCATTGTGTGTGTGTGTGTAAATAGCTTCACTAATCATTGCGTTTGAAAAGCGCTGATTTATGGCTGCTGTTGAATGCGGGCCATGATGAGAGGGCCGGTGGTAAGTGCATTTGGATGTCTCTGTGTGATGGTGGCGTAAATAGGCGCTTTATTTATTGCCGTGCTGGGGCCCTCCACGCGGAAGAGCGCCTCCCCAAATTGAAATATAGCGCGAGTTTACTCTGCTGATTAGGGCTCGAGCGCTGCAGCCGCCCAAGGCTATCATCAAACAGAGAACGGCGGGAGCTGACACCTAATTGTGGTGGGATTAATGTGAGCGGAGTGACAACAAATAACCCCGAGTGTCAGCGCAAGAGACTGGTGCCGCACAATGGATGAGGCGCCAGGCCTTTGGTGTGGGGCCACGTGGGACCCTAATGTGGTGTAATCCGTGATAATCCTATAAAGGTGTTGGTACCCCTTTAGGGATTATTTGTGTCCTACTGAGATACATTTTGTTTAGGATTCAAAAGATTATTTGGTAACATTCCATTAGGCCTATAATATAATGAGCATTTGAATGTAGAATCTGTTCATGGGACGATATGCCTATTGTAGCGAAAAATTGATTGCAAGAATGAAAATAGCTAGCCAAAGTGTTTATGTAGCACTTAGGCCTACTTGTTTTAAAACATGGTGATTTGTCGGGTAGCATCCTTGTTAGATGTAATGGAGGAAACGGTCTCCTTCTGGTACACTATAAACTAAATTACATTTGTGTAGCCGTTCAAAAAATTGTTTTTTTTCTGCATTGCTGAGGACTGAAATGCAATATGCTATTTAGAGTATGTTAAGGATGCTACCTTAGGAAAATTATTTATTATCACTAGTTTCATTTGATCTAAATTGAATTCAAAAATGTGTGTGCATGTACGATTGAATCAGTACTTATGAATAGATAATGTGACAGCTTACTGATAGATAGATTTGGTAACAATTTGGTAACTACATGCTATGAATCATTAGTTAAGCATTAGTAAATACAACAGTATAAAACTGTACACTTAATTTGTGTTTTCTATGAAATTGAAGGTTTGTTTTTTTATTTATCAAGTGTTGAAAATTTTTGAAAAAATATGTCTGTGTTCTGTATCCCTCTGTGTTGTGTTTGGAAGATTAATTAGCCTTTACATCTGCTTTATAAATGCTTTACAAGCTATAACTAGTCCTCACTTTAGATGAGCTCACAAAAACAGACATCTGGCAACTACTAAATGCTTTATAACTACCTGACTTAATTATAAATTACAGCAGGAACATGTGTAATAAAGTATTTATTAACACACCAAAACAACTATTATCATGTGCCTAAATAATAAGATTTATTAATGTAAATTTAAATAATGTAATAATCATTTACTCCAAGTTTCTAAATAATCGTATTAAACACTGACAACTCCTAAATAACTGGTTTGAAAATAACATACTAATTTAAAAAATGATAAACCGATTATTAATAAAGTATGGAAATACAATTATTAAACATTATATATGCTCAAGAACAAGGCATTTATATATGCACTTGTAAACTGTTTAATAATGCATAACTATGTTGGAACAATGGTTTTTAAAGGATGAAATAACTTAACTAATCATTCATAGCGTGTAGTTATTATAAAGCTGCAAATATACAAAATGTAAACTCAAAATAAATAATTTTTAAAAATATACCAATCACAACAAAAACCCTAACAAAAAAGCCTGCAGAAAAAAGTAGTCTGATTAAGAGTGTTTAAAAATGTAATTTGATCTAATTAGCCTACTTCCATAACACTTTATTTTAAGATGTCCTTGTTACACGTTACTTACTATAATAATAATAATGATAAATTAACCATAATTACATGCAAGTAACCCTAAACTGAACTCAAATCCTTTCTCTAACCATGCAGCAAGTACATTAATAATACTTTAAATACACTGTAACATTATATAGCTAATTACACCTTAAAATAAAGTACATAACCCATATTTGTAATCTGATAACATAATCCAAATTACTTCCTTACCACCCAGCTCTGATAGATAAATAGGTAGATATAAGATAGATATTTTATAAATAGATGTTTACAGTTAGTAGCTAATGTTGTCAGCATAATGAACTTTGAGCTGGTGCTATCTTTGCCTTATATGAACTCTGTTTGCAAGCAGATAATATTCCCAAACTCCTGATATAAACAAGCACACACACCGAGAGAGAAGAGAGAGAGAGAGGGGGGAAAACTGCAAGCGTCTCTACAGACGCTCATCCAAGCGTTACCATATAAACTTCCAATAAAACGGAGCCGCGTGATGACCTTTACCGTAATTCATCACGGAGCGCACCGGTGACTGAGGGGGGCCCTTCACAGACCGATAATTTGATTACCACAACATCTGTAACATCAATAATGTCCGATGAGATTGTTTTGCGCAACCAAACATGGCGTGGCCATAAAAGAGAGAGAGAGAGAGAGAGAGGGAGAGGGAGAGAGAAGGTGTCATCATCTCTTTGACATTTTACTTGCATTTCCGATTAATTTAGGTGAGCGCGCGAGATTAGAGAATATGACGATGACTGCCACGTGCCGTATTGGCCAAGCGTCATCATACTTTGCCAAGTATTGCATATCTCAGTTCTTTAATGTCATGTGTGATTAAATGGAGTTGGTTTGACTGAGGCGAGCTTAAACTGACACTGTCGTGCCCCTGATTACCCTAAATCACTTTTCATGCTCTTGAATTTGTCTCACCTGCTTTATAATGAGTTTAAATCGTAGGTGAGAGACAACGCGCGGGTTTAAAACGCGCGGGAAACACTTAGAACTGGATATAAATGTTTTGCCTAACCAGAGGAAGCATTGCGCTCACAATCCAATCGCGTGATCCATTAAGCTCATTTATTAAACGCAATTTGCCTTGTGTCATTGACTTGAGTAACGCCTCGGAGTTGAGAACGGTAAGACACACACGCGACCACCGGGCGGGACAGCGGGGAAACACGGATCTGACACGCGGAATTAGGAGGCAATTAAGAGGAGGTGGTTCCCGGGTAAACGGTGGACACCTATGGACAGCGCTGGGCGAGTGTAATGTCAGCTTAATTGCTATATTCTGATCGCTCTTTAATGGCGCTATCACTCGCTGAAGCCTCGAACGCTGTGAGGAAGCACTTGATGGGTGCTCTGGACTGGTCAGTGTGGTGATAACCAGTTAAAAAGTTGAACTAGGCCTGAAAGGTTTTGCTTCAAAAGAGCAGTCCTATTATCTATGATTTATTTTTGTCAATTAAACACACACACACACACACTCACTCACATACATACATAGTTATTATGAAAACTTTATTTCTTTCTGAATGTCAGTGAAATGTTTTACTTGGTTCTGTAATGTATGGGTAAAATATTAAAATTATTTTCAAGTTTAGAATTTTGTAAACATTGCAGGAGCATTACTTTTGAATGTCCCCTAAAATATTCTGAAACAATTAGTACAATTTTACAAGCATTCTATGAATGATTCTAGAAATACTAATCTTTTTCTGCAACGTTTTCAGAACATTATTTAAAGACTTTAAACGAAAGTTCTATTAATGTTACAGGAAGAATGTTTTGTTCATAACTTTTAAGAGGACCTTCAGAGAACGTTTTGAGAATGTTTCATGTTAGCTGGATGGATGTGATTTAATGCATTTAAAAATATGTTATGATTTTATGCATTTAATAATTCTATATATAATAATATATAATAATTCAAAACAGTTATTTCCTTTTTCTGTATCTTTGCTGTCTCATTAATCATTTTGAGCTAAAACTTATTAAAATCCATTTAAAATTAGTCTATTTAGAAGACACAAATTAACAAGTCATCCATAGTGTAACAACATGAAGTGCAATAGGTCAACATGTGTTTAATGAACAGTATCTTTTTTTCTCCAGAGCTACGATGGTAGAAATGTTCAGTAGACTACACATGCATTGACATCAAATATAAACCCAGACTGAGAAATATTCACTGGAGTAAAAGGTGTGACAACTAGCCCCCGGTCTCCCTTAGCCTATGCATGCATGTTTTTGCCCCTGCAATGTTCTCCGCACAGAAATCTAATAAATAGCCAGAATGCATGCGAAGTCATGCATTTGCATGTTTTGCATGCCTATTCCAGCAGGGCTGGAGCAGAAGGTTGATGGTGTGCGGGGCTTGGGAGGTTTTGCCGGTCTGCATGACACCGTTCCCACGCGCAGAGATGCATGATTAGTTGTGGTTCGTGTTAACTAATACTTGCACGTTTTTGTGTACCACTTTAAATCATCCTTGTTTGTGTTTTGCAATCCCCCATTTGTTCTAGTTTGTGATGGCTGTTTTCTTGCCCCTGGTTTTCACTATTAGGCATATTTAAGGCCAGGCGCGCGCAGACAGCAGAGGCACTATGTTCAAGGTTGAGTTACTTTTGGGGTTTTTTTGTGTGTGAGCTATTTGTCTCAGCAGTCAGTACTGTTAATGTTACATTAGGTGTTTGATGTTTCATCATTTCAACCAATATTGCGTGAGATAACGAATGTAAAATGAAACCGCTAGGAACACGTTTGAATTCCCTCAGAAGGTGCGGGGGAAAAAATCCACGCGCCATGCCTATTAGCCTGGGTAATTTATTTTGTGTGTGTCAGAAAACAAGAAGGCCAGAAAAAGAATATGGGGCTTTCTTTTCCATTACCAAACATTACAATCTTATTTCCATCACTGCACCGTTAAGTAATTTGCGAAAAGCCAACAGAGTCTGGCGCGCCACGCGCGTGGCGTGTGTTTAAACCCATTACTTTACCTTTTAATCAAACCTCGAGCTCGTGTCAAAACGCGCCGTTTTCGCCATGCATCTCTCTGAGCTCGTTCCAGTTCACCGGATGACCTTGAAAATGTTTGCTCTCCTAAACGTTGTCGTCTCTCTCTCTCTCTCTCTCTCTCTCTCTCTCTCTCTCTCATACTACACACACACCATGCATGCAATGTTTTCATTGTTATAATATCCTTGTTTCAATCCATTTCACTTTTTTAAATTGTCATAGTAATTTCTCTCATTCCGACTTGATTATGAGCTTTTCAGAATATCAACTTGATTTTCATCATCACAGTTATATTCAAAGCGGTCAATAAGTGTAATGGACTTATCACTGTAGGTTGTAACTTTTATCTTAACAATTTAAGGCAGCAATTACTCTTTTTACGCTTTTTTGCAGCACACAACTGTGAAAGGTCATTCAGTGATAATTATATGCTTCCATATATAAATATAATACAGTAGCAAGTAGTACTATATCTGTGTAAAGTTATAAGCGGTCTTGCGGTTAAACACTTATTAGTGTCACCTTTATGTATCTACTGAAACAAAATGGTGTAGAAATGTTCAATTATTGACACAGAAAAGGCAAGTAAAACATTATAAGTAGAAAGACTGAAATAGTAGCCTGTAGGCTTTTTTTAACACTTGGCTAAATTAACTCCATTGGCATGCAATTCGATTTTTAATTAAATAGTTTCACATATAAATAAGATGCATGCATTTCAACCGCGTTTCTAATCATTTCAGTAACCGGAAGTCGTGTATTCACCTGAGGAAGTAACCAACCAACCAGGATTCGTATATTGGGGACTACATCAACAAAACATGAATAAAGTCGTTGCTTGACACAATATTTCTTTTATATCATAGGTGTATTTAACGATTTAAATCAAAATGTATATTGTTTTAACTACTTTAATTAGCTGATTGGCACCAATTTGGTTGCGCGAGAGTCACAACAAAAAATAGCCAGGAATTTCTTTTTATGAAAAAGTGGGGGAAGAAGAAAAGCCTTCTGAGAGGCATTTAGTTTTAACTTGTCAAGAAATATTAAACACTTTAAAGATCGATTAACAGTTGAAACTAATCATTTAGGTGACTGTGAGCACAATTGAGAAAACTTACATGCACCCTCGCTTTTAGGATTAGCTTTCTGGTTTTTGGAAGGCTTGTGTGTGTTTGGGGAGGTGGGGAGGGGGGCATGTTAGTTGCTTTCGGCTGTGATTTATCGCAGTCCCGGGGAACGCGGCACCCGTTGCTGTCCTAACGCATTTCAGCGCGCGCATCAGCCGTGATTAAACACCTGCTATGGCGCGCGAACAAAGCGCACTAATCCAATATGTATCTCTGACATCTTAAATATCGTCCAATCCCCCGGCATCACGCGCAGCTTTTCCGCAAGATGGAATTCTAAAACATATTTTTCTAATTTATGGACGGACGATAAATCAAAATTAAGCCGTGGACAATGAAATATACATCAGCGTGCTGAGAACAGGCTTGAAATGCAGCTACAGGCTCTAGCGCGTGCAATAGGTGTGGGGTTTGTAGTGGGGATTGTGGTCTTGCTTCATAAAAACATCAGACATGCTGAAGCCAAATTCTGTCTCTAGACAAAATCTACCATGCTGAGATACCACACCTATATGCAGCGGTTATAACTGCACTGCAAAAAAATAAGCTCTTGCATTTTGTCCATTGCATTATAGGCAATATAAGAATTATGAATGGCTTTTATGAAAGGCTGCAACAACTAAAAGAGAAAATGCAATTTCACAATGCTTAATAATATGGTTTTGTTCAAGGTTTTTGAGTTCCCAGAATCACTGTATGAAGTAGGCCTATCTATAATGTTACTTGGTTAATGTTTTACTTGAAGTGAAGTTGTTTTTTGCCATTACTATTAGTTTTTTGTTATATGGGGAAGCAAAAAGTGCATTTCTGTGAATGATAGTTTACTGTAATTGAAGATTGCACGTTATAAGATCAAAGATCTGGCTCTGTATGAATCTGTTGCATTTATTATCTTTGCTTAGATGCTTGTGCTTTCTTGCGAAGTTTTTTTTTACACGTTAAGAGTCATATAAACCTAAATCAGCAGTGATCTAATGAAAACTTAATTCTAAAATCCTAAAAATTTTCTAAATGTTCTTGATTGAAGTAATTTAAATTTATTGGTTTAATAAGACAAAATGCAAATTGTGTTTCACTGATGAGAACTAAAACAAAAAAGGAAACTTTTAAAAGAAATTACGGTATTTTACAGAATTTGCAATAACATTAATTTCATCAAGATGAGTTACTAAGATATTTTTGCTAAAACTTGGACCTTGCTGTTTTTTTCCCTAGATTTTTAACCAAATCCATGTTTCTGCAAGGCATCTGACTTTTGTAAGGTATGAGGTAAGTTTATGCATTTTATATAAATCCTAACTTAATTTGCATGCTCCTTTGTCATTTAGATCATAGGCAGTGAGTCGTATATACGGTGCTGTTGTTTTCTCTGGTGCTAGATTGCTTGCTCTCAGACAGACATAAAGGAAAGCCATTCTCTCCGGTCACTGTCCCAGTGACGCTTATTATTTGTGACTCTTCAATTCCACAGTTTCCCCGAATTCTCAGCACATTCTGCCCAGTGTATTATGCGCCGTGAACTACTCGGACATCAGACGCGTGTCTGTGGCCCTACAGCCACATAATGGATTCAGCACCCTGTTCTCATGTTTGGAAACAACCCAACATTGGTGGCCCTACGACCGCTGAAACAAAGAAAATATCTGACCATTGTTTTGTCAGCCCTTACAGCCTTTTATTCTGGATTTCCATGCTGAACGTAGGCCAGGAGAAATGGCTCGGTGCAGAAATAATACATCATCAAACTGACCTAGTTTGCAGGACCGCGGGTGCTTGCGAAGGATAATTGTTTGTAATCATCTTAATTAATATAATAATCATCTAATTTTATACCTCCTAATGAAAATGAAGTGCATTTTGATGCATAAGTTGTAATCAGCAGGCCAAGTAATTCATCTAATGATTTGTATCGGTGTTTATTCAAATAAGCAAACAATTTAATGCATTAATTTATACAGATTAAAACTTTGCAGGCTCAAACAGGGCGGTGGAGGTAGACCTGCAAAGCACTTTTACATTTCAGCACCTTCAAACAGTCTTTAAACCTGTGCAGGAAACAAAAGGTTGTAAATATTACAGTAAATATAACGGGTCAATGACAAACAAGAATGCTTGATATAATAAAAATTGAGCAGTCTAGTTTAAAATGCATTTCTGTTCCAAAATAAAATGGTTAAACTGGTGACCAAAGTTGTTTTGCTGAAAATTTGTTCGTTGAGAGTATCATTTGTCTAACTTTAATTTAATGACCGGTGACAATCTCGGTAACTCACAATATTGACCTGCATATTATGTGGCATAATGTAGGCCACAGAGTGTAGATGAAAAATAAGTCCAAAATTAATCAAATATAAATAGGTTATGAAGACTTAGTCATGATTTCATGTCTGTGCGGCTAAAATGCAGAAAAGAAATATAGGATATAAAATACTATTTTCATAGTGGGCTCACTGGAATAATGCCGCCATATGTATATTTTTTAATCATGTCATATATTTGGTGTTACTCCGAAAGAAAATAAATAAATAAAGATTCTTGCAGACATGTTTAATTTTATGCTGTTTAATGTCACATTTCTATTGTCTTTTGCTTGCAGATCTTCTGTGAATCGTTTCTATCAATGCATCAGTCAATCAATCTTCACCAACACCACACGCCATCAGCAACTCCATTTTGTTGTTTCTTCTAATGGAAACGGCTCTCCATGAGAGTTCTGATGAGTTCGAGTGATGAACGAGGACACAGTTTGGTGAGAGTAAGTGAAAATCACACTCTCTTCCTCCACTCAGCGACTTTTATGTAAAACAGTGCAATTAAACAATGTCCTGAAAATGAATGTATGCTGGAAACATGAGGCTCATTTGGCTGATGAATGGCCACACTTTGGATCAAATGCGATTTTAGTTGAGTGTGCATTTAATACTGCTCTCGCTGAAATATTTCAGACTGAATTTCACTTATTTGTAGATTTTTAAAAAAATATTTAGGCAAGTTTAAGCTGTTTTAGTTTTTTCCCAAAGGTTTAATGTTATTATTGTTGACTCCAGTAGTAGTAGTAGGCCTACAGTTGTTGTTCCCGATGTACTTTAGTGCAGAAGTGTTTACAGCAGTCAAGTTTTTCTATATCATGGCCATTTTAGTTGCTTTTTTGAGTGAGAGTGGGCGAGGGAATTTTCATTCCAGATTTCGCCTCTGTTCGGCCCCTGAAACAGCGGGATGTGATCAATCTGCCGCCTATTAAGGCTGTTAATTGATAATGCATACTAATTAGGCAGAGCTTTGGTACTTTAGAGACTTTGAGGAGGTAATTGTCGGCACAAGTCCAAATGTAGTTTAAAAAGCAGTCTGCACGATGTTAAAAATTTGACTCTGCTGGTGGCATAAGGGGCCTGTAATGAACTGCAGCCGTAAACAGGTTCCAGTGCATAGTACACCAGTAAAAGGTTTGGGGTCAGTGAGAAACGTATACTTTTATTCAGTAAGGATACATGAATTTGATTTAAAGTGACAGTAAATATATTTATAATGTAACAATATGATATATGATATCCTTTTGGATTTTCTATTCTTCAAAAATCATGAAAAACACAATTTTCCCACAAAAAAATAAAGCAGCACAATCGTTAATCAGCATATTAGAATGAGTTCTGAAGTATCGTGTGACACTGAAGTGATGATGCTACTGTAAGTAATGATGACACTGATTAATGATGCTAAGAAAATTCAGCTTTGCATCACAGAAATAAATGACATCTTAAAACACATTTAGATAGAAAACACTTCTTTTACTGTATCAAATAAATACCGCCGTGTTGAGCATATTCTTTCAGAATCATTTAAAAAGTCTTTAATGTAGAAAATAATTTTGGGTCACACTTTATATTAAGTGACCTTAAATACTACGTACTCACATAAAAATAAGCACTTATTCTGGTCATATTGTATTGCAGTATTTGCTGCTATTGTGTTGGGATATGGGTAAAGTTACATTAGAACATTAGAATTTGGTTCTAAATTTACAGCAAGAAATGTTAGGAGCAAGTTAGCCATGTCAAACACAGATGAAGCGTCCTTGCATGAAGGTTGTTTGCATGTTGCGTTCCAATGGCAGGCCCACACAACTTCTCTTCTGTCGTGGTCATCTTGAGTGAGATGCATTTAACTTCACTTGATGTACATCAAGCAGCCCCTGACAAGCATGCATCAAAGCACGCAGCTCTAATTAAACTAGATCAACATGTGAGAATATTTGTTCCTTTTCAGTGTCAAAATCAAGACCCTTTGAACCGTCAATCTCCCGCGCAAATGAGCGTGTCTGTCTGCCTTGTATAGAGGCTGGGTGTGATGTTGTCAAAAGCCGTTGCCATGGAGGTTTGTTGTGGTGCTCGACCCGAATTTGTTCCCCTTTGCTCTGCGCGTCCCTCACAAGTGAAGCCTGTGGCGCGTGTCTGAAGGTTGTCACATGCGGTTTTCTGTCCGAACGGTTCATGGACATCCTTTAAAACGAGTGGCAGAATTAATATTTGTTCAAAACTTCAAAACTAATTCTTTGTAGTGGGAGATTTGCAATCCGCATGCTGTAAAACGCTCGCACACACTGCAAATAATTACTTCTTAAGATTACAGTGGAGGATGTTTCAAAGAGAATTTCAGTTCCATTTCAGTTTTTCTATCACAAAATTTTGCAGTACTTTCAGTGCAGTTTCTTTGTGAAATTTACTAGTAATTTCTAAGTACAAATGCACATCTTAAAAACTTACTTTACCCACAAGTTAAAGAGTTAAATCAGAACAGAAAGTCTTACAGGTTCACCCAAAAATCATTTTCTCACCCTTGAGTAATTCCAAATCAGTGTTTTTTTTCGTTCTGCCGGACAAAAAGGAAGATATTTGAAGAAAGTGTGTAACCAGGCTGTTTTGGAGCATCACTAACTTCCATAGTAAGGGAAAAAATACTATGGACATAAATGGTGACCAAAAACAGCCTGAAGAAATTCATACAGATTTGGAACTACTCAAGGGTGAGTAAATGATGACAGAACTATTCCTTTAAATTCATAAAGCAATGCCATTAAATGTTGCATGCACAAATGCATGTCTTCTTTGCATTTTCCAATGCAAAGACTTATTTTGTGAGAAACTAAACATTGCCAAGGGAAAACAAACATGCTACAGAAGAACATAAAGAAGGTACAGTATGCAGCTTTGAAATAAATAAAAAAGTAGTGATGATTTCACACTTATAGAACACATATTATGTTCCCTTTAAGTTATTCCTTACATTTTCTTTGTCTAAAAAAAATCATGCATTTATCTTTATCAAACTTGAAACCCTGATAATTGTTTATACACAAAAATACTCTCTGTGTTCTAACGCAGTCCTGACTAAAGTGTTTTTATGTTCATTAAAGCCATCAATTAACTGTAAAAATAGCCTTCTGATGGGAATTATGAGAGATTGAGCAAATCAAATTAAATAACAGGTTAAAATAAATATAGCGGGGTCACTGCACCACCAAGGCCTGGTGTAATATTCCTTGTGGTCATAAAATGCACTTAACTCCTTGTTTATCCTCACGTCCAGTTTTTTTTCCCCTTGAAAATGTACGAATCTGTTTTATATAGCCTCTCTCTCTCTCTCTCTCTCTCGCTCTGTCCCTGTCTACCTTGTTTTTTTCTGGATTTGTTTGTTTCCCGCTTTTCTCGAGGGGTGCGTGAAGACAGACAAGCTTGCCAGATTCATTTTCTGATCAAAGCTGTTTGATTTGGTCAATTTTGCCACATTGGAGACGTTCTCTATTACTGAGATAAATAGCCCCGGGCTAACTGTCAACCAAAACTTGTAAGCTAATAAATTATTCCAATTTCTCCCCACCGGATTTCTCCTGGGAGACAGCCTCTAGGAAATACACTTTTTGATTAGTAAATTTGTGTGTGTGTGTGTGTCTGGACATTCGGATGTGTCGTCTTTGATTAGCGGCGGCCCTGTTAGAGCTGAGGGCGGCAGAGGGGCTGTCAGTTGAGCACAGACTCTAATGCATTATGCATTGACACAACCGGCTTTCTGCAACCTCCCTCTCCCAGAGCGAGCGCTGGCGGACCGGGTTCCCCTCACCTGAGAGCTCCCTCTCTCTCTTTCTCTCTCGCTGTCCCTTTCTTGGCTAACCAGCTCAGGAAATAAAGCATCGTGACAGATCCTCGCTCGCTGCAGACCTGTAGTTATGAGTGCCCAGCTCACACACACACTTGGAAGTTGGAAATGGGTTGACTTGAGCTGAAAGTGTGCAATCAGCAGAATAGGGTAGAGCTGTTTGACTGATAGGCTGTTGGGAAATTGATCTCCACCCACTGGCCCGATAACCCCCCACCTGCCCTCTCTCTCTCTCTCTCTCTTTTTTTTTTTTTTTTTACACTTATCTTTTATATGTGTTCTTTTATCTTTT
>JAUMHI010000035.1:18990500-19008619 GCA_032359435.1 Enteromius unitaeniatus | reverse complement strand
GGCCCGATAACCCCCCCCCGGCCCAAACTCTCTCTCTCTCTTTTTTTTTTTTTTTTTTACACTTCTCTTTTATCTGTCTTCTTTTCTCTTTTACCTCTTTTTTGCAGGCGCCAGCACTCTGGCTCTGAAACCTTAAACTTGTTTTTTATTTTTACTTTACCTAGTGTCATCACCAAATACGGTTTTCAGAACTAATTGCAAATGAAGATAGATTACACAAAACAAATAAAGTGTCCAATGTAGCATGCCTTTAGTTGCCATCCAGTCTGTTTCTTTAATTTAGCTTTGAATTTATGTTTTTTTTTTTTTTCATTTATTTATTATTTACATTATTTAACACATATTTTATGACTATTTAAATATAAGTGAAATGTTTTTATTATTATTTAAAAATACAGCATGTACATATAAATATGCATTTATTACAAAAGTAGAAAAGGTACAAAGTAAAAAGCAAAAGATACAATTACTTTTTACATGTATTCATTGTATGAATTTTAAGTAAAATATTGCCAATATATTTTTAAATAATATGTATGTGCATTTTTTAAATGTATATTTCTTAATATATATTTACAATTTAAACTGTGATTATAACTTTTAAATTATATAAAAATAATTATATATATATATAATTTACCTTTCCTTTTCCTGTTATTGTGGTAATGTCGCCACTGTTTGTCTGATGGTTATCATCTGTGCATTTTGCATCATATTCATATAGAATGTGGATAACATTCACTCCACCAGCTTATAGCAAATACATTCCTTTACAATGTGTAAGATTATATTTTAAGATTTGTTATATGATAAATGATGTACTATGCTTGATTTTAGTCAGGTCATGGAGTATAGTAGTCAGTTCCAGTCACTTGGATCTCAGGTCAAAGCAAAGTGAGCCAGTTTTGAGAGCGGTTTACCATTTTCTTAGTTGAAATGGTAAGTCTTTCTTTTTTATTTACTTTTTTATTGTTTCACTTGTCATTTTCTAATTTCTGCTCTTTGTTGACCCCTGTTCCCTTTCTCCACCCTTCTGTTTCCCCCCTCCGCCTCCTTTTTGTGTCTCTCCATGTGCTGTGACTCAATAACTCCCAGCATGCAGTTTGAGCATGCACACACACACACATAAACGGAGGAGTACAGAACAAACACATCTCCTGGATCCTGAGCACCAAAAACTACACTCATCATTTATCAGCTAGCTAAATGCCTGCCCAAACCATTACCCTCCCCAAAGCAGCCAGCAGGATGGGAGGGGAGGAGAGGAGTGAGGCGCTGCGCTGGGTGAATTAAACTTTTGAGGGTTCAGCGCTTTCCCACTTCGGCGATTCATCTTTCCTCTCACCCAGGAAGTGCACACCCAGCAGGAGAGTGAGGTAATTACATCTCCACATGACATGGCGCTTCATTACTGCCTGTGTGTCTTGCTCACTGCCGCTTCTGTAGTTTAGAGATGGGGTACGCAGGGGGTACGGAGATGGAAGCTGATTTTTTTTTAGTTAAACAGTAATGGCTGACTACACACAGCCTCTCGGTGGGTGAGGGTAATGTTTTATGTACCACTGCGTTAACTGCTGGAGTGGACCAAAGGAAATTTGATGGACAACAAGTACTAACAGGCCCATGTTGTGTCTGTGGAGGATAAAATGTTATCTGTAATTTTGTGACTTTCAAATTATGTTTTATGTGTCAGTTATGTTATAATGGCTTTTTCACAAAGACATTCTATATTAAATCCTTCTATACAATATACTGTAGAAAAGCTTGTTTATTTTATACAAGACACAGGATATTATTGCAGTATCATTTTTTGAATGGTTTAGCACACCAAGGCTGCATTAATTTAATTAAAAATACAGTAAAAACAATACATATTATTACCATTTAAAATAACTCTTTAGTATTTTAATAGATTTTAAAATGTTATTTATTCCTTTGATGCAAAGTTGAATTTTCAGCATCATTACTTCAGTCTTCACAGTCTCAAGATTCTAATATGCTGGTTTGCTGCTCAAGAAACATTTTATTATTATTATCATATATTATTATTATTATTTTCAAAATTTTTTGGGGGGGCGTATCTTTTCTGTTTAAATGATGATAGCTTTCTTTTTTCTTTTTTTAATTATTATTATTATTCATTCGGAAATATTTTGCAACTTTTATACATTAATAAATAACATAAATATTATGTATATTTATAATCGTATAATAATTTTAAATGTATATTCTGTCACTTTTAAAAAAGATTTTATTTAATTAAAATACATCCTTGCTGAAAAAAGTATTTATAAAAACTTTTTGAAATAAAAATATGTACAGTGGGGTAAAAAAAAAGTATTTAGTCAGCCACCAATTGTGCAAGTTCTCCCACTTAAAAAGATGAGAGAGGCCTGTAATTTTCATCATTAGTGTAAACAACATTAGTGTAGACAAAATGTGGGAAAAAAAAATCCAGGAAATCACACGATTTTAAAATAATTTATTAGCAAATTAGGGTGGAAAATAAGTATTTGGTCAATAACAAAATTTAATCTCAATACTTTGTTATATACCCTTAGTTGGCAATGACAGAGGTCAAAGGTTTTCTGTAAGTTTTCACACACTGTTGCTGCTATTTTGGCCCATTCCTCTATGCAGATCTTCTCTAGAGCAGTCATGTTTTGGGGCTGTCGCTGGGCAACACAGACTTTCAACTCCCTCCAAAGATGGGGCTGAGATCTGGAGACTGGCTAGGCCTCTCCAGGACCTTGAGATGCTTTTTACGAAGCCAATCCTTAGTTGCCCGGGCAGTGTGTTTGGGATCATTGTCATGCTGAAAGACCCAGCAACGTTTCATCTTCAATGCCCTTGATGATGGAAGGAGGTTTTCAGTCAAAATCTCACGATACATGGCCCCATTCATTCTTTCACATGGCCCTCTCTCATCTTTCTAAGTGGGAAAAATGTAGCATTTGCATTAGTTCTGGCAGGTCTCGTAGTCCCTAAAATGGCTCCTCCTTCCCTGTCTTGGCTTTCATGGAGCTCATGGAAAGGACAGGGTACCTGGAAGAGAGCCATACCACCAAATGTTACTTTCGTATTATGCAAATAAAATTTTTTACTAAAGTTTGTCTATGATTTTCTTTTTGACTTAAGAGTTCCTGACTGAACTTGCACAATTGGTGGCAGATTAAATACTTTTTTGCTCCCCTGTATTTACATATGTAAAATAGGAATTTGGTATTTTGTATGTCTCTCTATTCTTTGACAACAACACTCCAGCTAACATAAAGTTTATGTAAAACCTGCTGATGTTTGCCAGCATCATAAAAAAAAGAACCAAAGACCAACTTCTTGCTTAAAGCGATAGTTCACCCAAAAATGACAATTCTGTCATTTATTAGTCACCCTCATGTCATTCCAAACCTGTAAGACCAAGATCATTCATCTTCAGAACACATATTAAGATATTTTTGATGAATACTGAGAGCTATCTGACCCTCCATAGACAGCAAGGATACTACCATGATCAAGGCTCATAAAAGTATCAAGGAAAACATTAAAATAGTTCATGTGACATCAGTGGTTTAACCGTAATTTTACGAAAACGCTTTATGGGCACAAAGAAAACAAAAATAACGACATGAATATGTTGTTTAGGTATGTCGCCAGGGTGATACAGAAGAGACAAATTGTGAACAAAGTTGTTATTTTTGTTTAGTTTGCACAAAAATTATCTCATAGCTTTGTAAACGTACGGTTGAACCATTGATGTCACATGGATTAATTTAATGATTTCCTTGGTAAATTTTGATGTGGTAGTATCATTGATGTTTATGCAGGGTCAGAGAGCTCTCAGAATTCATCAAAATATCATAATTTGTGTTTCAAAGATGAACGAAGGTCTTATGGGTTTGGAACGACATGAGGGAGAATAATTAATGACAGAATTAGCATTTTTGGGTGAACTAACCATTTGAAGTCGAAATGAGTTCATATAAGTGAACATTACATAAGAGTTTGATTTTTACACAGCATTTCAAGAAGCTGTTTTTGAGTAGTTTTAGACTATCCTTAGACATATTGCAAGTTACTTCATCTACTTGCTCTCAGTAGTTAGCCTCCTTGGCTGGCCTCTCTCGAGGTGGAGGAGCAGCGGGTCTACTCCGAGCTCCTCCCGAGTGACCAAACTCCTCACCCTATCTCTAAGGGAGCGCCCAGCCACCCTACAGAGGAAACTCATTTCGGCCGCCTATATCCGGGATCTCGTTCTTTTGGTCCTAACCCAAAGCTCATGACCATAGGTGAGAGTAGGAACGTAGATCGACCTTGCTTCACCACGACACACCGGTACATCGACCGCATTACTGCAGAAGCTGTCCCGATCCGTCTGTTGATCTCCCGTTCCATTCTTCCCTCACTCGTGAACAAGACCCCAAGATACTTAAACCCCTCCACCTCGGGCAGGAACTCCCCACCATTCAGAAAGCATCACTGAAAAATCCCTAATATACAAACGTTCCACATCGGCACTCTTGTAATGATTCTCAGCCAAACAGATTTACCATATATTTACAGTGCACTTGTTTTTTTCTGAGTAGGTGTTTGATTTTTACATTTTAATGTAATTATTCTCATGTATGCATGAGTGCTGATGGTGTCTATGTGGACATTCTTAGATCTGTGTAAACTGCTTAAATTATAGAATAATACTTAGTAATTTTCAACAGTTCATACCCTGTTTACGATGAAAACTAGCTGTGCACGGTGATAAACTATATCAGTCCATTTCATAAAATGAGAATCAGTGAATTGTTCCAATTAAGGAGACACATTTGAGTTTACTGCCATGAGAACGATCTGAGACTTCTATTAGCTTTCCATTGAATTTCATTGCTATGAAAAAGATGTTAAAAGGTTCTTATCTGTTATTTTTCTCTTTCATACAAGAATAAAGAGATCAAGAGAAAGGACATAACACCAATACTCCAAACAGATGATTTTCTGAAATACCTCAGAGGATGATTTTTCGCAGAGTGATGCCATGCCAAGATGACAACGCTGATGAACAAAGAGTAACATCAAGGAAGCGCTCAGATGTGCATGTTCTATCAAACACAAAAACAGAGATGCTTATTCCAGGAACCTAAAAGTACATTCCCAGAGCTGGAAACATGGATGGAAAGTAATCAGGCTCTGGAATGATGTCATCCTGATGAAAGACACATCATCAGGGAGCTGGTTGAAACTGGCACGGTTTGGTGCAAGCTGAGCTTCATCATATAGCACAACATCAAAGCAGGTGCCAGGCTCTTAGAAAGGCCTGGTACGTGCCAGCAGCAGTTATGACTATGACATCTCACTGGCACGGGACAATGGGCTGTAGACTTATGAAGACATACAAATGCTGCCGATTTTGTGGCATTGAGAAAGGCATTCAGAAATTTCACATGGAGAAGGAAATGTGACTTTTCATGGGGAAAAGGCTTATATTGACTGTCTATTTACACCAAGTGTCTTGTTGTCGAAGGCTGTTTGCACTAACTTCACCCACCAAACCAGTCCAACTATTGGCAGGGAGCTGTAATAATGCTCAACACTCGATTGTACTTTTGAAGCACGTTACCAGACTTTGAATTTGCTTTTTCTCTTTCTTCTGTTTTTTCTTTCTTCTTTCTATTCTTATCAGCTCAATATAAAAATGAAGACAATAGCTGCATCCCGAGTGATCACTATACACTTATACACTATTTATTTATGCACTATATACTCAACCATACAGTGTAGGGCTGATATGTTGCATGTTATTGTTATGCGCATCTCGTCAGCAAAAAACGGTTCTTTAATTAGCGGTTCACAGCTCTGTGCATAAAATGCAGCTCCATGTAAAAACAGGTGATGGACATTTAACCTCTAATCAAGGACCTGGCTTCACTGACTAGACATGCATGAATATAGCTTGCGAAATATCGCCCAGTCCTAATGCAGTGTATGAATTATTTAGTCATTCATAAATGAATTTTGATAGCCACTCCCCCTTTTTTATCTGATTAAAACTGGGACAGTAAAGAGCATTACATATCCAACATTCCACACTTTTTTGGGTGTGTTTCGCGTGGTTATTTAAAGGGTTAGTTCACCCTAAAATGAAAATTTTGTCATTAATTACCCTCATGTTGTTGCAAACCCATAAGACCTTTCACCTTTGGAACACAAATTATGATATTTTTGATGATATCAGAGAGCCATTCGACCCTCCACAGACAGCAACATAACTTAAATAATCCAAGATCCAGAAATGGGGTAAAAACAACAGTAAAAAGTCCATGTGACATCAGTGGATCAACATTTTGCGCAAAGAAAACAAAAATAACATCATACAGTATACTCAGGTATTCTTTTCCTGTGACTTATGTCATCCACCATTTCAGAGAATACTGTTTATTAAATAACTAACAGTTATTTAATAGCGCACTTTTACTTCCCATTCCTCATTCATGCAACCTAATTAAGGACCTTTTTACACTATGCATTTTCATCCGCCATCTAAATAGTAGGGAATCTACCTATAAATATTTGGTTGTACCTCCAATGAATGGTCATGTGATATGTGTTTTCGTTTGTGTAGTGAAACACACACTATTCACACTACAAAACGTCATTGAATAGTGCATAAGTACATGATTTGGGACACACCTAATATTCGAAAATTTGAAATTGCCAATTATTTGCACACTTTAACTGCATCCCAAATGACGCACTATACACCATGTGTTTACAAGCACTATGTACCCCAACCGGTGAGTGTGGTTTAACCAAGTACAAGATTCCAACAACATTCCGAACAACCAATCAGATTTGAGGGATAATTTTTCAGCATATATCAATTTTAGACTTATAATCAAGATTAGATGCATCTACACGCTTGGTAATCAGCTATCATTTCCCACTGATTTTAGGCATACATTTTGGGAAGGGTTGGGTTTAGGGGTAGGGACTATATTTTTGGACAGTAATGTTGATCCAGGACCATGTCTTACTTGGCAAGATCACGGTGACCTTCTCATCTTGATTAAAAACTGTGGCATTGGAGTGCATGAAGTGTCCAACATTCCGCATCCAGGTATCAGAACTTTTTTAATCCACTTCAGATGTTGACTTCTATATTTATACTACAACACATCATAAAATAGTGCACACGTAAGTGATTTGGGATGCACCTTTTGACTGCGACACGTGAAGCTTTTTATGCAAACAGTGCCTGCCACTAGTATTAAACAACATAGGAAACACTATTTACATTTTCTTTTTCTTTTTTTTTGCATTTAGCGTAGATAACATCTAATTCTATTTGCACTTAAGTCTCCGTGTCTCCATGTAAATACGTTTTTCCAAAGAAAAAGGTAAGAGGTGCTTGCTTATGCAAATACTGCTTCCTTGACAGTACTGTGTAGAAATACTTGCTATATGCTTGTTAAGGTGTTCTGATTGTTATTTTCTCCTCTAGGAGGTTGCTATGTGGCTTACAGGGCCAAGACAAACAAGCCCTCCCCCAAACCTCTTTAATATTCCTGTCTCTAGATTTTTTTATTGCAAAATAGCAATGTAATGTTTTATTTAGCAAACACTTAAATGCAAGGCAGTATACTATTTTACAATTCAGATTCAGCAAAGTCCTTCTGAAGACTAATCATCGTCAGATGGAAGTGGCAGATGCACCGCAGGGCCAATCAACACATCTGAAGCTAACATTTACTTTCCACTCTCATCTTAGTTCCACCTATGACAGGTCAAAAGTGTGGCACTTCTGTTGGAGCTCAGCTGAGTCGTTTCAAAAGGGGCCCACATCACTTCATAGACAGACACGCAGAGAACCACGCGCAGGCCAAGCAAAACACTTTTCGTTGGAAAATACAGTAGAGTGCAGAACTGGTTTCGCTAACAGCACAGGAGCACATTTGATGTGGTTTTACTTAGATATGTCAGAAAAAGGGGGCTTCTGCAAAAAATCACTAATGCAAACAGACAAATGGTTAAATAAAAACAGGGTTTGATCTGCCGCTTTAAAGGTCCCCCTGCCTGTTTATCCACCCAAGACATAGATCAACCAAGTGTGATTCCATTCCTAAATACCCACATCCACACAAACAAATTATCCAATATTATCCATACAAACAAATTAGTCATCTCCCATTTGAACTAGTATACAAGCTGTCAACTTTACTCCCATAATCTCTCCATGCCAGGGTACGTGAAAGGAAAGCTGCACAGTCTTGAAGTAGTTAGTCTTTCTTCATGAAATGGGGCATCATCTGCAACCAATAGAGACACACTGGTTACGAAAGGAGAGCCTGTTTGACAGATGTCTCCTGCTTCTTCTTACTCTACTGAAGTCCACTTCCTAGATGGCACCTCATGACTTATGTTTATGGTCAAGGTTGTTTACTGATTCAATGGAGTGCACGCAGAACACATTAATGGAGCATGCAGCACACCAAAAAGACCTGAAAAAAGTAGTTTTTTGTGATGTACGTATAATACACCATTTGATGCTCTGAAATATGATTGCAGGATTTCCAACGGGAATCTTATACCGTGTTCTGATTAGGATTCTTCAGGCTTTACTGGATTATCATACCCAGGCTCTTTGTAGATTAATACCATCAAATGGCGAGTCAAATTCAAGTGCGACTTCAACGACATCCTGAGATGCAGTCATGCACACTTAACCCTGACACCGTACCAAGACGTTGTACTTGAACTCAGCCCGCCCCCAAAACTGGGTGCCACTTTAAAGAAATCTGTTAAAGAAACTTCTTAGCGAATTACAAAGGTTTTATAGATGGCGATCTCTGCTTTGTTCTTGGAATGAGGACTTCCACCTGTTTCTGATGATGGGAGCTGGAGCCTGTCCCTTTTAAGAGCTTGATCCTTCTTGATCTCTTTGATGTAACTTGACCTAACAGTTCCAGCGAGAAGAATTTGATGATTGCGGATGGGCTCTTTTAACTAGCTTCGTAAGAGATATGAGAACTGAGCAAAATGAGTAGAGCCAAAAGTGGGATGGATAAAAAAAAAAAACGGGGTTAGAAAAACTGAACAACGATAAAGGCAACATGAAACACTAGTTGCAAACCATTTCATTAATCAACATATTTAATAAGGAAACATGTAGAATTAAGATAATTTCCAAGATAGGAGTCTGATTAGTTTATGAAAATGGGCATTAAATACTAGAGTAGTAGCAGGTGGTTAGATTGGTTAAATGTAAGAGCAATCCGTGAAGGATGTTTGATTGATTAAACAGCCCCTACTGGTAGATGTTGGAACTACACACTCTGTACACTACAATGTTAGTGAATGTAAATGTATGATTTTGAGATTCAATAAAAGTGCATAAATCTATCATATCTCTTAAAAATGCACTTTTGTGCATTGAAAAAAAAATTTGATATGTAAAACTGCAATTTGTCAACTTTGTAAACTGTACATAAAAGAGTGGCATTCCAGTGGTTGAAGTAGACAAGTGCTTTGACGAAAGGTGACTTTTCAAACACATAATTGCAGTAGTTGGAGCACAACAAAATGCCAGTAACAAATCAAAAGTACAAAACAAGCATTTGTAACTGTTGAAGGATTTCAATATACTTTAAGCCAAGTGGTGACTTGGTGGCTGTGAGACTAGCATGTTCTCAGCAGAGCTTATGAACTTTTATTGGACTCCAAAATCTTAAACTCCATTCACTGCCATTATAAAGCTTGGAAGAGCCCGGACATTTTTAAATATAACTCTGATTGTATTTGTCTGAAAGAAGAGTCATGTACGCTAAGGATGGCTTGAGTAAATCGAGTAATATTCATTTTTGGGTGAAGTATATATATATATATACTGTCTTTCTGCTGTCTTCTCAAACTTTTGCAGCAGCAGCAGATGTATTTAAATTCTCTTTATCTTCAGCAGAGAAGCAAATGGTCACAAAAACTGAATCCAGCTGATGCTTTCCATGTTTTTTAGGATTTCCGGTGTGCTGTAGATGTCACACTTTAAGATGCACATACTCCAGACAAACAGGGGCTGTTTACACAACAATGTTTTCAGACTAACAATGGTTTATGAATTTTGACTGTTTGTTTACATGACAATGGTGTTTTGGGGACTAAAAACACATATTTTTGAAAAAGTAGGTTTTTTGAAAATGGCACTGTTACCGATTTTGAAGGCAAGATTTACTTCATTTTTATTTTGAACCTGTTGAACGTGATCTAAATCGAGTTATTAGTATTTTGTTTGTATTTTATTCATTTTGTCAACTTTAGGCCTACTATGTATTTTAAAGTTTGTTAGCGAGCATCGGTCATCATTTCTTCTCTTGACCATCACAACTAAGAAGACTTTTCTTCATGGCCATCATAGTTGTCTTCTCTGAGTTGCCTGTTCCACCAGATTCAGTGCAGTCTCCTGCTCTGCTGTTGTGGTCTTTCTCTCTGCCTGGCATCTTCTGGTGGTCTACTGTTTTGCCAGCTCTACCTTGGATTTTAAGCCCTTGAACCCAGCTCTCCTTCATGTTTAAGTTCACATGACACAACATCTTATCACTTGGGCAGATATCTATGTAACCTTACATATTCCTGGAAGGTTACTAAGGTTGGTATTACTGCTGTTATTTACTATGCACTTAAAAAGGTAAGGAAGTAGATAACGTTCAAATCTGACTACTGCCTCAGTAAGAAACTATTGTACTATTGTACCCATAAAAGCAAACTTGTTCTTGGGGACCCACAGCTCTGCACACTTTGCATGTCTCCCTAATTTACAAACCTGATTCAGATCATCAGCTCATTATGAAAGAGCTCCATGAACTCAAATGAGTGTGTCAGATAAGGGAGACATGAAAAGAAGTGGTTCCTGAGGAACAATATTCAAAACCACAGCCTTAAAGGCACAATTTTTTGTACTCTTTTTCCCGTTACAGCACAACAGGATAGGGTCAGAAAGCATCTTTCTCCATTGATGCCGTTTAGAAAGCAGGTACAAATAATAGTTTTCACAACCATCATAATTTGAGCATTTCCCTTGTTTGTTACCTTTCATGCTACAGCTCAGAATAGTCACTGATGAAGACGAGTGATCTTGTGGAGCCATTAATCAATCAGTGTTGTCCTGAAGTCATTTTCATAATTTTGATTGGAAACGCTAACTTGATATGATAATTTGTAATAACTGGCACGGAAGAATAGTACACACTAAGACCAGGAGCATCCATCCCATAAACAGGATTCTTCACTCGTCTTTTATCACACCCCCGTGAAAACGTATACTATAATGAACATGAATGTTACTGCAAAGACCTGTTCATTGCTGCGATGAGTATCTCCAACAATAGCAATGTTATCCCCAATGTCGTGCTGCCATGTGTGATGGGGCCCCCTCGAGAAGGTGTAGCAGAAGTAAAGATCCATCTGTGAGTGATTTAATGGCTACAGTTCCAAAGATGACGTGTAATAAAACGGGAGGTATGGGTCAAAGTGACTAGACTGAATTAGGGACAGACCTTTTCCTTCTGAGTCCACCACATGCTCTAATCTATACAAACATCTGTTTGAAGTTCCCCAATGAATACCATCAGTCCTGCTGGTGTGACCTCATGTAGACAGATCCCGCCACCTCATGCTATTGCTATAGCTCAACGGGAACAGCTATGTGATGTGTACAGTAAACCCCCCAACTGCTTTTCCTGCATTTTCCCACAACTGAGTTTCTAAAAAGATAACTCACCCAAAAATGGGAAATTATATAAGCCTTCATTCAAAACCTTCCTGACACAGATTATGGACACGATGTTTTGTGCTCAGCAGATCTTAGTCAGGTTAGATGTGATGAATATGAGGCTTTGAGGGACAGAATAAAAGTCTTTGTTTCACCAGCTGAACATCTGGCATGATGTGGAACAAACGTACAATCCATCGAACACACTGTATTTCCATCCTGCATAGCTTTGTTTTCATTCCTGTCAAAAAAATTTAACACGATGCTTGTCTGACTAAATCCCTGGACGCATTTCAATGGTCATCAAGTTTTTTTATATTAAGATTTTTAAAGAAGTACATTTGTAATAGTAAATTTTGTATTGTATCACAAAAAAATAGCAAGGGTGTTTCTAATGCAACGTCTATGGGAGGGATGGTACATTTAACATTGTTCTCTTTTTTGACTGCAGTTATCAGTCTCTCCCTATTTTTTTTGTCCTATTTTTGATATTCAGAAAAACACTATTATGGATTTATTTTTAGCTTTAGAAAGATAAAAAAGTAGCTAGCCAAGACTAGTTGTTAATATTCAAAACTATACAGCCCTAAATTTGTTTTTAGAAATTAATCTATACCAGGGGTCTTCAAACTTGCTCCTGCAGAGGTACCATGCTACAGACTCCAGCTCCAACCCCAATCAAACACACCTGAAGCAGCTAATCAAAGTATTCACGGGTTATTTGATAATTACAGACAGGAGCTGAGGTCTGCAGGACAGTAGCTCTTCAGAAGCATGGTTGGAGATCCCTGATATGTGGGTCCTCGTGGTTTTTCTGAATAAATGTTTCACACCAATGCATTTGTATTTGTCTTCCACTTGTGCATGATTATTTTAATAAGGATAAGGGTTTTTACAGATATATGTACTCATCATTTTTAGCTGGTAGGCTAAAATAGAGCTTGACATAGTTTGTAAAATGTATATTTATTAGACAAACATGAACAACAATAACAAAATTCGGAATTGGATTCAGTTCTATTTTAGCACCAGTTATTTTTAAGGAAAAACTTATTTTATAGAAAACATGTTTAACAAACAGAATCTAAATGCCATTTATTTAGCTCTGCTGTAGCCTATATGCTGAATTTATTTATTTACTTACTTATTTATTTACTTTTTTATTTTTGTAATGTTGGAAGAGAATAACCGAATCATTTACAAAAATGTAAATGCCGTCAAAATCCTGCCATGATTAGTTGGTTATTTAAATGCAAACGTATCCTACAAATGAAGCATACATTAACAGCACGTTTATATTGTGGAATCAAGCCAATCATGTAAGCATTTAGTTATATATATTTTGTTAGTTTACTTTAAAGGAATGGCATTAAAAAGTATTGAAAATATGTACCAGTACTTTTCAGTGCTTGAGGTCAGTTCAAGTTCACACAGATGTCCTAGTGGAGTAACCACAGGTGTAGAGAATCACTTTATCAACAGGATCCACGGACAATTACACATTCCCAAATAGGCCTATGTTTGTTGTTTTTTTGGGTTGTTTTAGTATTTTATTTAGTGTTGCGTTATTATTTTACTTTTTTGCTTAATACTTAATTTTACATTTGATTAACGAATTAATACTATTTTAAATGTCATTTTGAATAAATTAACAATTAAAAATAATAACAAAAAAAACAATAGAAGCCCAATGGAAACCATCACAGAAATTCTAATGGTTTCCATTAAAGTACCTTTATGAACCATTTACTTTTTTCAGGTAAAACTATTACCTAATTCGTTTTTTGTAGAGTGTAGAATAGAATAGAATTTAATGTCCCACTAGAATCCATCACATACCAGTAGACGCAGCTATACTTTCCATTAAAACCAATACAATTCCCATTATAACCATTGAATCCATTACATTTCCTACTTTGTTTTGGGCAGGGTTCTGTTGTTGGTGTTTTTTCAGCAGGGTTATTTATTTTATTATATTATTTTATCAAGCTTAAGTGTCCCAGTTTTTTTTTTTTTTTTTGAAAAAAAAAAACAAAACCAGACCTACCTATGGGCTTTGAGTGTTTAATGGTCCATGTATCTACGTCTGAATAGTGTATGACTGATCTATTCAATGGTGGGGGCAGCTCACTTCGTTTGGATTACAGAGACCGTCTCTGCATTTGATAAATAAATAGTTTAATCTCATCATTATACATTACCATCACTTTAGTCTCCTATTTGATAATGTTCCGGGCTTTGCTACAATCTGTATTGTTAAAAGCGCTATATAAATAAAAGTGACTGATTGATTGATTAGCATCTGAACAAAGGAGGGCTCGCGGCGAGTGACGGGATGAATCGACGCCAATGGTTTCCACGGCACTGCATGCATAAAAGTGAGAGCATTGGTCTGAAACAACAGGCTTGTGGAAAGTTAAGTGTCGCGTTAACGCCAGCCACTTGACACCCTTTTATCTCACCGCTCAATGGCCGAAGCAGGAATCCAGCGAAGCCCATTACATTAACGCGACACTTTAATGAAGACGTCACTGCAAAGTAAAGCTCTCGACTGAATAAAACAATGCTAAAATAAGCGCGAGATGAGCAGCGCGAGCCGCGGTGACGAAAACTGAGCGTGCTTGTTTGACTGACAACGTGATAAAAACAACATCAACAAGGAAACATTTAATTTAGCTACATTCCTGTAAGGTGCGGGTTTCCCTTCAGACTCCAAATCTATACAGCAGAGGGAAAGTCTGGAAGGGGCTTCATACGGGTGCAGGACGAGCACTGCCTTCTTTGATCTTCAGAGGCCCCGTCAACAGATAAAAACGACGTGGGATCTCTATACCCACAAAAATACCTGCATAAGTTAGACGTCGCAGCGAAGACATCTGGGAAATGTTTTTATTTTATTTCATTTTTTTTAATTTATTTGCAAACTGCATTGGACCCAGTGGAGGAAATTCGTGACAAAGTAGCATAAATGTTTAAAGTTAGACATCAAATAATAAAAGTACTATGCATATGGTGCACTAACCTAATATTAAAGTAGCAACATTGTGTGCGTTAACCGGTTGTAGATTCTCACGCACATTTTAATATTTCTTCTCCAATGCACGCAAACCGTGTGTGTGTCAGAAGAGTCGTATTCTCACTCTATAAATTCGCGCGGATTAGGAAACAGGCATTTCAATGCCAATAAAAGCTACCACATGAAGTCAAATATCGCAGATCAAAAGGACCAAACTTCAATAAATGAAAAGGACAGAAATCAGCGCGCCCGGATCACGCCCCGCAGCACTGCCCTCCACGGCGATTGGTCCACGAGAAAGAGAGCAGGGTTAAACCCCAGAGCGGTTAAATACACAGGTATCGAACAGAGGAGGACACCACAGTCAGTTTAGGAGTCTATGTCAGTGGATCAACCAGAAAGAAAGAAAAAAACCCCTAGGACTCCCAAGTTTTGCACTGAGAAAGTTCACCTGTTCATCTCACTTAAGTTCCTTTGGCTTTGTGTAGGCTAACTGTTTTGCTTTTGAATTTTGTGTAAGCCTCCCGGGATTGATGGAGCGCAGGCGGCCGCAGAGGAGCGCCCGGGTGCTGGATGTCATTCACTGGGCTGTGATGCTGGGCTTGGTTCAGTCCGGAGCGCTCGGAGCGAGGAAATTCCGCGGAGGTCCGAACCCGCAGCCGCGGCGAGCGCTTCCCTCCGCTCATTACAGGGACCGAGCCGAAACCACCGAGAGCTTCTCACTGGATTTCACAGCTGTCGAAGAAAACATGGACAATTTCATGACTCAGGTGAAGAACTTAGCGCAGTCCCTCTACCCCTGCTCGGCTCAGAAGCTCGACTACGACATGAAGCTGCACTTCTTGGAGAATACATCGGTCACCTGTAACGACGGGACCCCAGCAGGGTAAGACAGCAGGCCGGTCACAATCACAAACCTCAGGTGACCCAATGGTCAGCGAGCTTAGTGTAGTCTCATCCGGTATTGTTACTAGTGTACAATAAAACGAAGTTAACTCGAGTTATCGCTGTCATAAACTATTCTTAAACATAAACTTTGTGTTTCAAATCAAGTGCTCAAGAAAGAACTCTGGCATTGGTTTTACTTATTGATGTTATGGCTGCGAGCAAAATGCAGTTGTAGTACATTGTTTGGCACACTCTTAGCATCTAATAGGGGTTTCATATTAAAGCAGGAGTTATTCAAACACTGAGTGTAATATTAATATAAAACCAATAAAACAGTTGTCAGAGCTAGCTGCGCATGTCAGGAGGTTGAGAAGACTCGTGAGGGAATCATTAGAAGTAGTAATACAGTGACAGGTGGGTGGGGCTTAGAGTAAGAGGGAAATATCTGCTCCAATACAGTGTAGAGTTTACCATTTACAACATATCCAAAATCTACATCGGAGTTGATGGGAAACTGAGGTATGTATAAATATAGAGTAGAAATATCTGACTCCAGACATCTCCAACTGGCTTTGCAGACCTGCCACTATTGATCTTTTAGAATATCTCTATTTTATAACAGAAAGCTGTCTCTTGTCAGATGTCAGAACAAGTTCAAAACCAACAATGGTCAATAATTATGGGTTTTCAATGATCAGTTCTGAAACATGTGCCAATGTTTATGATATTGTGGCTTGAGTATAGACACTGCAATGTTCAAAATAACCATTATGTACATTATTTACAACACGAATCATTTATTATGTCATTACATGACATACCTGAGCCTCTGCTCTCTTAAATGTAAATCTTAAGCATGTTAAGTTAAAAAGTTAGACTCTTGTAAAATGTAAAAGGTGGGACAGATGTACAGAAGTACAAAATCTGATCCAGCTGTGTGTAAGTACTCCTTCCTTGCGACAGTAAAGCATATAGGCCAGTGGAAAATTATTTAATGATAACAATGAAATCTATAAATAATGCAAAATCTTGTAAACCTGTCAATGCATTCCTTATTTTACAAGATCATTTTGGTTCGTGATCATACTATGCTTTAGCGGCATAGTCTTATGAAACTCCATATTATCATGCAACAAATTAATAAAATATCTGCTACAAGCATTGCCATTCAAAAACGAGTTATATATCAAGCATCCTTAAAGGGTTAGTTCACCCAGAAATGAAAATTCTGTCAGTAATTACTCACTCTCATGTCGTTCCAAACCCTAAGACCTTCGTTCATCTTCAGAACACAGATTAAGATATCAGAGAGCCATCTGTACCAGCATAGACAGCAACACAACTGAAATGATCCCAGATCCAGAAACGTAAAAACATGTGACATCAGTGGCTCAACTTCAGTTTTGCGAAACTACGAGAAAACTTTTTTTTTTTGCGCAAAAGAAAACAAAATTAACATAATTTTCTCAACCATTCTTCTCTTTTGAGTTCCGAGTTACTAGGCATAAACAACCACAGATTCCGTACATGTGCGTGCTTTCTCCCCGGACGTAAACAAGGCTGATTACTTCAAATACGTTAAAGCTTGCATATGCTTTGCGTTGCGATATTCTCCAAAATGGCAGAAGACGTAACTCAGGGGAGAAGAATGGTTGAGTAAATGATGTTATTTTTGTTTTCTTTGCACAAAAAAGTATTCTCGTAAAGTTGTGCCCTTGATGTCACATGTAATGTTTTTAATACGTTTCTGGACCAGGGATCATTTCAGTTTGTGTTGCTGTTTATGGGAGGGTCAAAGACTTCATCAGAAATATCTTAATTTGTGTTTCGGAGATGAACAGAGTTGGTTTTTTGGGTTTGGAACGACATGAGGGTGAGTAATTAATGACAGAATTTTCATTTTGGGGTGAAAATTCACCCTTTAAGCATACTTTATGCTTGTAGCATTTATGCACATCACAATGTTTTGAATTAAGGGATATCCAGCCCAAGGGAAATGGGTTTTCAAATTTGATTCCATTTGTAATTAACATCATTAACGTCAGATACAAAGAACGATGGGAAGTGGGAATCTAAAAAGTTGAAGTAGCCTATATAGTACATGAATTGACATCAATCATCTTGCAAATACCTGATGTTCCCAATTACGAATCATAATTAATATGCTTCAGTAGTCTTCCAGTAGAGTTCTTTTATGTTTTGCGATCAGGGAATCAGAGCTGGGAAGAAGCTCACCTAAGACGCTCGTCAACGTATTTTTTTGGCAGCAGCCTGCGTTCTTTCTCAGATCTGCAGTCAGTGCTTGTAGAGAAGGTCTCCTGTGTGTCGTGTGATATGCTGTAACACACACTCATGGATTCCACAGGTTCTCTGAAACTCAAAAGCATACTAAGTTGTTCAAGTTAATCTTCGAAGGGCTGGCAGACTCGGTAGCCCGAGCTTTATAAGTTGTAATGTAATGAAGCA
>JAUMHI010000035.1:18971626-18990400 GCA_032359435.1 Enteromius unitaeniatus | reverse complement strand
TAAGTTGTTCAAGTTAATCTTCGAAGGGCTGGCAGACTCGGTAGCCCGAGCTTTATAAGTTGTAATGTAATGAAGCATAAATCGTTAGCGTGTAAGTAGTGGCGAGGTGGCCAACAGTGAGAAATGTACACCATATGCCAAAAATGTGGTCACCAGCGGCGTAAATTGGATGCATATTAAAGCTGTCTTTAATTATGGCAGACTCAAAGTAACAAACTGAACCACAACTGTAACTTTTCTCACACAAGCGCAAGTGACTGAAGTTTGAGATAGACTGAGTTTACGCAATAGCTGAATGCCCTCTTGTGGACACTGCCTAGAAAAAATCAGGTGTAAACAGAATGTACTTAATTGCATCGTAAGCACAATTAAATGAAAATGTATTCCAGTGTAATTTATAAAACATGCATTAACTAAACTTAACAATGCCTTTTGACCCACTTATATTGACAAAAATATATGGAATACTGAAATATACTTTAAAGTAAATTCTATTGGAATTTGTGTGTCATGTATCTAAGTATATTTGTAATGACTGAGTTGCAGTTTAGCATCTTTAAAATATTAACTTTAAATGTAATGTGGAATAAGCAATCGTATGTGCTTATTGGAAAAAAGAAAAAAAGGGTATTTTATTAAAACATTCACTCATTGCCTCATGTATGCAATTCAAAACTAATGTAATATTTGACTGAATTTATAAAAAGAATTTATAATTTGTAAGTATAGGTTTAATGTAAGTTTCTGCTTTATTGCAGGTATTACCTGAAGGAGTCCAAAGGAAGCAGAAGGTGGTTAATATTTCTGGAGGGTAAGTGTGAAGCATTCAGTCATCCGAATATGTTCGGTAGTGTGTATCTTTCAGGAATATCATGTACTGGTCTCTCTCTGCAGGAGGCTGGTACTGCTTCAACAAAGAGAACTGTGACAGCAGATACGAGACCATGAGGAGACTCATGAGCTCCTCCAAATGGCCCCAAACTAAGACAGGTTAGTCTTTCAAGTGAAACTAATAGTACTATCAAGGCTTATGATTATACAGGGGTTATTCACATTTCTGTTATTTCGTATGATTTGCTAATGTATGTCTTTATTTTAACTGTAGGCACAGGAATACTGTCTTCGCTTCCAGAGGAAAACCCTCACTGGTGGAACGCCAACATGGTGTGAGTATCCCACTGGAAATGTTAAAGAGAAAAAGAGAAGTGAATGTTCTGGGTGATTTGGTTATGGTTGTGTTGGCATAATCTTTGTGCACTTCACTTTTTAGGTTCATCCCGTATTGCTCCAGTGATGTATGGAGCGGAGCCACACCAAAAACTGATCAAAGTAAGACTCCTTACCAGATGTTAAGATGATACAGATGATAACAGATGATATATTCATCACTATGATATACACAGCTTACTACGCACAGATGAAATCTCACTTAAACCTGGGAGAAAAAGAAGAATATTTTAGATTTTAGAATATTTGTATTTATATTGTTTCTAAAAAAAAATGCTTTGTACAGAGATTTTTTTTGTCCATTGTTTCCAGTCAGAACTTCAGTTACGCTGATTATCGTGGACAGTCTGATTTTGCACAAAATGACTGTAAATTCATGAATTTATGATTCAGGATAATATAATTTGTAATGAAAAATGATGTAGTAAATATGATAGGAATACAACATATTTTCGCTTTAATAACTAATTATAACTATAATTTAATAAAATTTTTCATGAATGCTTTTAGACTTTTTAGAAAGAAGTCTCTTTTGTTCATTAAGGCTGCAGTTATTTATCAGAAAATACAGCAATATTGTGAAATACAAAAAAAAAGTAATTAAAAATGTTCATTTGCAAGTCGCTTTGGATAAAAGTGTCTGGTAAGTGACTAAATGCAAATGTAAAATAAAAAAATCATCAATTTAAACATGTCTTAATGTGGCAGCAAACCTCCAGTTTTCAGTGTTACAGAAGAAAAATGATTCTAATACGCTGATTTGCTGCTCAAGAAACATTTCTTAATATAATCTTTTAAAACCATTGTGTTGCTTTATATTTTTGAGAATACCAATATACGTCTCTGAGGTTTATTTTCTAAATGCTAAAAACAGTAATCAGCTGTAACATTACGAATGTCTTTATTGTAACTGTTGACCAATTTAATGCATCATTACTAAATGAAAGTTCTAATATCTTAAAACATCATAATGAACTGAAATGTTTGATTATTAAGAATCAATATATCACCACTGTAGCTATATCATTCCAGCACATAGCTGTTAGAAGTTAGTTAGCACTAGTTGTCATTAACTTGTTGTTTATTGTGTACAGATAACTATGCATTCATGGGTTCACTGATCATAAAGGAAGTTGTAAAGGACCTGCTCACCAAGGGTCTGGACAATGCTAAGATACTGCTGCTAGCTGGAAGCAGGTGAGTTCACATTCTAGACCATGGTTTCTGAGTTTGATATGAGTGACTGATGTTGACTAAATGTATGTGTCTTGTCAACAGTGCGGGTGGCACTGGGGTGTTGCTGAATGTGGACGCAGTATCTGAGCTGCTGGAGGAGTTGGGTCACACAAACATCCAGGTCAGGGGTCTGTCCGACTCCGGCTGGTTCCTGGACAACAAACAGTACCGCTGCACTGACTGCGTGGACACCATCAACTGTGCCCCCACAGAGGTCATCAAGAGAGGAATCAAGTAAGAATATTACATTTCTTATTACCATATCAAAAAAATCGATTTTGGTCCCCATTGACATTTTTCCATACCCACATTCCTCAGAATAAAAACAAGGAAGCTGTGTAGGTTTGGAACAATTTGTGAATTATTAGTCAGAAGACATTGATTTTAATAGTGATGTTGTGTTGCAAGGATTTATAAAATCTAATACAGATTTTAGAGAGGTGAGTCATGCTGTTCCTGTAGAAATCTGATTTGCTATTCTCTCTCACGGAGCGAAATACTCTGTTCACATGCGCCACCAAGCTGTAGTTTTATGTAACAGCAGCTGCTCTGGGCATGTGACACAAAGTGCACATCTTATTGGTTGGTCAGCTTTCTTCACAGTGCGATGGAAAATAGATTAAAAAACTTATGTTACATTATTGACATGCGAATGTTTTTTGTTGTTTCATTCAAGTGCAAATGTTTATGGAGTTGAATATATTGGTGTGGACTAGGGATGCAACGGTACAGTGAGCCCACGGTTCGGTTTGTGTCACGGTTTTCTGGCCACGGTAACGGTACCGTTTCGATACATTAATATTACAGTACAGTACTGTATGTGAGCTCTAACATAGCAGGAGGTCATTTGCCCTTTCTGTTTCAAGTTATCAAGGTACAGAGACTATATTAAATGTAAAAAAGTTACAGATTAAGTCAAAACATTTATTTTTCAAGGGCAAAAAAACGGACAATATAAAAAGTGAAGACTAAAGTGAAATATAAACATGAACATTATTCAAATAAATATTGACAGCAACAAGAAAATACTTAAGTTTTGGGTTAAATAAACCATCTAACCTTATTAAATCATCTCAAATGTGAACATGGTAAAAGTGCACCATCCAGTCAGGATAATTGTGTGACGCACACACTTCAGGAATGTCTTGACCTATTATAACAGCTCATTTAAAATGTAAACATAAACAGGTGGGGCTTGTCTCGAGTCTATTTCAGCTTCACTCTTACTCGCTTCGTGAAGTTCTGGAATAATTTTGCTGCTGAAATGTTAACTTATGCAGCCTGAGGCGGAAACAGAATTGATTCGTTCGTCTCTCGAGTCTTCGGGTTTTTTGAGTCGTTCGTTCATCACGTGGCAGCCCCATAAACTTAACCTATGCAGCCTGAGCCGTGCGCGACTGAACGAATCATTCCCACGAGACGATTCTTTTTCCGGAGTCACATTAAAGATCCATTCAAAATGAACGAATTGTTCTAGAACGACACATCACTAGTCTTGAGAAGTTCTGACCATCGCCTGATTGTCTATGCACTTAATACACAAAAAATGCCCATTTTAATTCAAATGAATGTTTAATGCCTCAAATTGGCTACCGAAATATCGCGGTTCACGTGGGTGTACCGAACCAAACAGGGCAAACCCAACGGTTCAATAAAGAACCGAAAACATCCCTAGTGTGAACAGTTTTTCTTCATATACTTGTCAACTTGACTTAGTCATTTAGGAATGAATCTATCTTTTCTTTTCGACAGATACTGGGGCGGTGTGGTACCTGAGCGATGCCGACAGGCTTATGAAGGAAAAGAATGGAACTGCTTCTTTGGATACAAAGTTTATCCTACCATTAAACGTAAGTGTAGTATATACCAGGCACCAGCCATGAACAGCCTAATTTGAACTAGTTCCTTACAGACACTGATGAGTTTGGTTGCTCTTTGTTAACCCAGTGAGATGTTTCTTTGTCACAGGCCCTGTGTTTATAGTGCAGTGGCTTTTCGATGAAGCCCAGCTAACGGTGGATAACATTCATCTGACGGGACAGCCGGTTCAAGAGGGCCAGTGGCGTTATATTCAGAATCTGGGGACTGAGCTGAGGAACACTCTAAAGGATGTCCCGTAAGTTTGACGTTCCCTTCAGAAACTCTCATTGTGAATAAAGCATGAATTTTGGTTTGATGTGAATTAGGGGTGTACGAGATATATTGTGTTTTAACGATGTGCGATTTGACATATTTTGCAAAAAACATTAAACACACGCCTACAGATTAGTTTGTGTGATTCAGTCTTATGAAATGCCTTTAAATTGATCACATATTAAAGATACAAGGGCAATAAAATTTAGATATTTACCACTTCATATAGCCTAGTTAATCCGTTCCACACAAAGAGTGCTATTGTTTTCTCCAATAATGACCATGATTACAAATGTGTTATCGATTTTGAACAACAGTTCAATAAACAATAAGTTAATTAAGACACTTACATTTTAGACAACATATTTCCTGTTTTTGCACTATTTCGACAACAAAAAATAATTCCAAACACAACCACAGCATTATTTTGCATCTCTGAGCAACATGTTGTTCCTTTATCTGTTTAAATGATTCCGTTTAATCGTAATGACTTACAGTGACTTGCTGCCACTTACTGGTGGTTTTAATTTCACATTCAGAGTATATTTTATTATTTCAGTAATTTCTGTATTCAAAATAGAATCAAATAGAATTCGACACTTTTAGAAAAAAATGGCATTATAGAGTAAAAATCAGTGAATTTCTATCAGTGTGAACTGACCACCACACAGAAGGACGTGGCAGTCCTTAAGATACCTGCACAATTACACACTCTGTAAAATATAACCTAATTATCGTTATCTAAAACATATTATTTTTGTGAATATTTTTTTGCTGATTCTAATGCTCTGCTTCTTCCCTCCAGTGCCATGTTTGCTCCAGCTTGCCTTTCACATGAATTCATAACAAGAAAGTAAGTGATCACTATGAATTTTGTCTATCTCTACTACTTCAGAATTATATACTATATTTGATCGCTTTTCTAGTTTAAATGAATATTTTTTTTACCAATAGCAGGAATGATGGCTTCGTTGATTTTCATTAGTGAAATGAATATGATGCTCATCGACTAGCTCTTCCCTCTTTGTTGTTGTTTGTAGTTACTGGACTGACGTTCAAGTCAAAGGCACGTCTTTACCCAGAGCGCTTCATTGCTGGGACCGCAGTCTACAAGAAAACAGCCGAAATAATAAATCCCCTCCCAAAGGCTGTCCCGTCCACTTGATCGACAGCTGTCCGTGGCCTCACTGCAACCCAACATGCCCAACGATCCGAGATCAGTCGACGGGACAGGAGATGAATGTTATCCAGTTCCTCATGCACATGGGCTTTGATGTGCAGAAGATGGCCCATCAGCAGGGCATGGACCCAAGCAAGCTACTGGGCATGCTCAGCAGCGGCAGCTAAATACCTGATGCTTCCCATCAGTCTGTTTGATACCTCCGACCCCACACCCCCTTTACCCACCTCAGCTTTGACCTCAGGCTGAGCCCTGCCTTTAGTCGGGGCTCTGTGCCAACTCTCTTGGGCCTTCCATCTCCAGATCCCCTCATTTGTTTTCAGTTGGTGTCCATTTTGCTCCAGTCTATACAATTATCACTGAGCAGCTTGGAGATGGTGGAGATGCCCAAAACAGAGATTTGGAACGGAGCCCTTGTCAGATCCACCTCAGTTAAACCATGGGCTGCTGACTGTTTAAAGGTTCCCAACACAACACAGTACCAGTGAGAGTACTGAAGAACCATGTAACCAGGACAAGGTACACCTGCATCTTTGCTCTTAATTTATCTTTTGGTTCTAAAAGTATCACGAATGTAATCCAGTTTTACGGATCTTCAGCATTGTTGTTCGCTTTGTATTTTTTTTTCTTTTTTACCAATATATTTAGCCACAATTTATTAGAGTTTTATATGTCCATTCAGAGGAAGAAAATACAGAGAGCGAGAGAACAGAGAATATAGAGTTTATAATCTGTAACGCAGATTATAGAGTTTATGAAGTACATGTAAATTATAGATCTTCTCAAAAATCTTAAAAAACAGGAATTTCAGAACAGGCAGACACTGGATCACCTGCTCTAAACCCAACATCATTCTTGGGGTATGGCTAAGTTGTGATAAAATATGTCATAGTAATAGCGTTTTAATGAATAATAGGGGTGGCATGATACACAGATGTCTCGTTCGGTGCAGGGGTCACAGTTTGATATGATTTGGGTAATACAGGGAAAAAAACAACAAATACAGTAGTACAAATAAAATACCAAATAGTATATTACATTATAATGCTATATATAATCTGCAGTACATATACATACAAGGAATACATTCTTGAAATTTATGAAATTTAGTTAAACAAGGGGGAAAAACAGTGTGACGTAGGTTATATACGCTGAGTTTCACTGCATTTTTGTGAACGGCTTAATTTGTTCACAGAAAGGAAACTCAAATGGCAGAAAGTGACATCCTGTCTGTTTTCATTATTTTATAAAAGCACAATGTATCAAACTAATAAAAGCAGACCTTTATACTGTGATGCATTAGTAGATAATTTGATTCGGCTGGTAATTCGATACAGCTGAAGTGATCGCGTAGACACACTCACACCAGTTTCAGCAATGCGAACTTGACAGCGCACTTGGGGCCTGTTCCATAAAACAAGTTTACCAAATAAACCAGGCTTATGGCAGATAGTCTGACTTATTTTAATACAAAATAACTGCCAATAAGCCTGGCTTATACTCTTATCTTGGTTTATGGAACAGGCCCTTGGTTCTTTATCAAAATAAAACACAGTCAACCAAACATCGTCGCACCTCTGTATCACCATTGGAACGAGACTGAAGTACAAAGCCTCTAATTCTCAGTGCTAAAAAATAATAGTTTACCATTGAGATACGTTACATGCATTACGAATATTTGTCTTTAAAGTATACTCCTTTATCAGTCTATGTGAGATACAGCAGGTTACAACTCATGGTATTCGCTGTTCTTCTGCTGGCAGTTATAAAACAGCGTTTCATTGCTGCAGGCGCCTCCTTTTGAATTGGGAGGGGGTTGCCTTTATTCGTCGTAAGGCCACATGCACCGAACCGAGATGTCCGTACTATCATGGTTCAGAACGAATACATGCATCGTGCCACCCTTAAGGAATAGTAACAAATTCTGTTACCATTTACTATCTCCCATGCCATTTCAAACATAAATGATTTATTTCTTCCGTAAAACACAACTGGAGAACTTCTCAAAAATGTCCAAGCTTCTGTTTTTCAAAGTTTTAGTTGTTTGTATTGCCAAAATGGACATAATGGTGCTGTAAAAGTATCATATACGATCGATACAATACAGAGTTCTGTTATGAAACTCTAGATGGCGCAGTCTGATAGGTCTAATTCTGTTAGACCGAATGACATCATTATGTCATGGCACGGCTGATTGGTTCTCTCCTGTATCAGTAGCTGGTGAGCTCACTGGTCAATATTCTAATATACGACTAGTGCTTGCTGTATAGCAGTTCGCAGCGTGCTTCAGAAACCCTCCACCTTCCCCAGCTCCACCTGTATAGATCTGCTACGAGGCGATTTTTTTTTTGTCTTTTACCTGAAGTCAAGTGCGAATGAGTTGGGAGCTATAGCACTAAAATCATAATACGTGTCACAAAGCAGTATTATTCCACTTGTCTTTGTATGCAAAAGCAGAAGATCGGACATTTTTGAAACTTGTTAAACTACGCGAGGGTGAGTAAATGATGTCAGAATTTTTAGGTGAACTATTCCTCTATCATACAAAATGTATACATGCTCGCAAATCCTGAATGAAATGCTAATTCCAGATGACAGATCCTCTTTTTCATAGTCGCATCCCAGGCACATCCTGAATGTGACCCTGCTACTCAGGTCGGCCTCTATGCCTTTTTGGCATACTTTCAGTTGAAGTCATTCACATTGTATTAAAATGGGGATTTCACTCATTTCACTGTGTAGAAACCTTTTGGGTCATCTTTTTTGTAATGGTAAAATAAACCGAATGACACTGTTTGAGTGATATTCCCTTTTGTGTAATAATCCTCCATTGTACTGACAAGAAGGTTTTATCAATGCAAAAATCTCACTCGATGGGGAGAAGGTATTGTGCTCTTTGTATAGGGTTTCTTAACAGCTGACTCCTTTGTGAGTACTTTTGTCAAATGAAGACACTCTAGACTGTTAAAATATTTAATAGAAATTACTTTTTTAATATAACTTTTTTTTGTAGCGGTCTCATGAAAAATAATAAAACAAATAAATCAACCATCACAGTGAGAACAAACAAATACCTGTGAAGGTATTACTAGTTGCTATTTTGTTCTGTAACATATTTTTTAACAGAAACTCAATCTACATTGCTAAGTTGCATATTTATTTTATGTAAATCATATTTATAATGCTATTTTCACAGAGAAGTGATTCTTTGTAAATTGTAAATAATGCTGTTTTTTTTTCCTTGTGTTGAATGCATGTATGTTTCCATGAGAGAACACATTACAGTTATTTCAAAGAAACATTCAGTATCGCCTTTTCATTATTTAGACACATTCCTAAACCCTCACTGCTGACCTCATGGTGTTACTGAATTAGCAGCCATGCTGCTTTAACATCAATCATCAATCATATTTAATATTCATAACATTACAGGACTATTTCTATCAGGAATTGATTGAAACTTTTTAATTTCAGAAGAAAAAGGTTACTTTTTCAAATAAGTTATGCCAGTTTTAATCCCATTTTATTTAATACAATTATACTATCTAACCATTAATGATCCAATTTAACAATACGAAGCAAAATTGTAGATAAACTTACCATTGTTGTTTCTTTTTTAATTGCTGAGGAGTTTTATTTCAGCCTGAGGCTTCTTCATTTCACTTTTAGAGTGAAAGGACCTTTACATTGGCCAAAAAGATAACTTTTTATAAAAAAAACAAACAAACAAAAGAAGCAAGCCCAGCTACATGTAACAAGTCATGCAAAAGTAACATAAAACATGAAAAAAAGTAAGACATGTTGTTGATTTTTGAGGAAGTAACATAATATTGTGATATATTAAAATACATTATTTTTTAAAAGTAACTTTCCCTAATACTTTTTGGAACTGACTGCAGCCAACTGTTAGGAAAGGAGGGGGTTAAAACAACAACAACACACACACAAAACTGTGTAGTGCTACAAATATACATATTATTACCTGGATTGTAATTATTCAGCCTTATAAAACTACTTTATAAACTTTATATCAACTTTAGAAAACTTATATTTCTACTTGACTGTAGAAGAAGCATCTTAAATGTTAAAAAAAAGTATGAAAAGTTAATTCTCAATTGAAAAATAAAGACATTTAGACACTTTAATTAATGTAAAATAAAATAAAACAATGTCTTGACAAATTGACAATCAATTTCTTATCTGCCCCTTAATCTGTTGCCATTACGTTGCACTTTTACTTTGAGCCAGACAGATGTGCCAGGGCCTACACCTTATAACTGTCCCTAAATAGCTCACACAAACACACACATGCAGTTTGCAACCATATGAAACACGACTCCCTGCACTGTTGCTTGGATTCCCACCCCATTCCACAGTGGAATATAGGGCTCTATTTATAGAGCTGGTGGAGCCCGTGGCCCTGAGCTCGGCAGAACGCTCTCATTAAAACCGCTTTCCCTAGTACACTTCAACTCAAAGCCCAGTACACGCCAGTTTGTGTGAGAGTGGAAACAGAGAGCAAGAGGTCTAACGTGATCGTGTGTTAAAACAGCTTTAAAGAAATTGGGAACCTGATTCCATCGCACGTGGGACATTTACTGGATCTTGGTAAGCTGGTTATGAAGATACACTTGAGCTAAAGAGGCGTATTAAAGGCGACTTGTGTGCAACTTCCAGGGGTCACGATCAGCTGACAAATACCACTGAACAAGACCTGCGAGGACTATGTAAAGACCTGAGCCGTAAGGTGTCACAGAGAGCCATCGACTGGAATCTGGAACTTTATGTAAATAAAAGTCAATTCTATATATCTTTATTTGCTAGATAGACTTTTGCCTTTAAGTTGCTCATCACTCGAAGGCAGGACATCCAAAGTTTTTGCTGTAATCTGATCCCACACGCTCTCCAGTAATTATAAAGCAGAGCTGGGAAGCAGTAAAGGAGATTTGTCATTAAAGCTGCCTAAATAAAGAGGCAGGCGAAGGGCGAGGTTTGCGGAGGTGCAGCGACACTCATCCAGATCCACCCAAAGCTTCCCATGGACCCCCAAGGAGGCCATTATCTAAACAAGGCAGCGGTCCTGTCTGGAGTCGGCGCTGCCCGGATATGCCAGCTGCTTTTGGGCTGCACCACCATGGCCCTGGTGGCCCACAGCGCGGGTTTCAGCGCCACCTACGGGACCTACTGCATGTTCGTCTGGTGCTTCTGCTTTGCCGTCACACTGGTGGTCTTCGCTCTGGACGTGACGAGGCTACACGGGTGTATGCCGATCTCCTGGGACAACTTCACCGTGGCCTTCGCCATGTTGGCCACTCTCATGTACGTCACGGCTTCGGTAGTCTACCCCGTCTACTTCCTCAGGTCCGAGTGCCCATCCGAGGGCTGCGAGGTGCGCAATTATCGCATCGCGGTCACGGTTTGCTCCAGCGTCTGCTGCTTCGCGTACGGAGCCGAGGTGTTCATCACACGGGCCAAGCCGGGCCATGTGGTTGGGTACATGGCCACCGTGTCTGGCCTGCTCAAAGTGGTCCAAGCCTTCATAGCCTGCATCATCTTCGGCGCTCTGGCCAACGACAGCGAGTACAACCGCCACATCCCTACTCAGTACTGCGTGGTGGTCTACAGCCTGTGCTTCGCTGTAACCGTGGTGGTGGTGGCCCTCACTGTCTCTGGGAGAACATCTTCGCTACGCTTCCCTTTTGACCGTTTCGTGGTCATCTACACTTTCTTGGCTACGCTGCTGTATCTGAGCGCCACTGTGGTGTGGCCTGTTTTCAGTTTTGATAAGAAGTATGGCACCCCGGGGCGGCCGGAAGACTGCCCGAGAGGAAAGTGCCCATGGGACAGCAAGCTGGTTATTGCCGTGTTCACTTGTGCTAACCTGGTGCTGTACTTCACCGATCTTGTGTACTCTCAAAGAATACGTTTTGTGTCGCATTCAGCTGCATAAGACCGGCTCATCTCCAGAATGGTGGACATGTGAATACTGGAAATGAGGCTTGAGAAATGTTGTAACTTACAGCCATGCCAAAAAAGTACCGCTGTGTGTATTCAGGATTTTTGTAATTTGGTTGATTAGTGTGAAAATGTTTAGACTTTCCAACTGCATTTCTAACTTTTTTAATTAATGAAGTTACTTTTCTTGGTAGAATGAAATCAAAGCAATTTCAGACTCTGCAAAATCGATTTGTAAGACAATACCTCTCCTCAGTTCATTGACACTGAAAGTCGTGAAGGGATAGTTCACTCAAAAATGTACATTTTGCCATTGTTTGCTCATGTTTCTCCTATTTTAAAATTACATTCTTTCTTCTGTGGAACACAAAAGAAGATAATCTGAAAATGCTTTGGTGATTGAAAACAAAAAAAAATCTATTGTGTTCTACAGATATTCATTGATATTGTTGATGATAAGGGTGAGTAAAATATGACAGAATTCATTTTTAGGTGAACTATCCCTTTAAAAATGGTTTTTGTTTTAAGTTTGTAGAACAGTTATTATATGACTTACCATGAGTGCAACTTAAATTGTAATTTTTTTATTTGAAGTATGCATATTATTATTATTTGATTCCTAATATAGTAATGCTTACATTTGTAAATTATAATTTCTAACACAGACATTGCCAGCTGCTTATCCAGTCATGAGAGACCTGTGACCTCTGACTAGCAGAAGAGAATATATCCTGTGACTTGGCAATGTATTGTCCATTTTATTTTGTTTTGTTCTATTTGACCTTATAAGCAGTCCCTGTGTATCTGTCCAATCTACTTTTTTTGTTGTTGTTGGTTTGTGTTTATATGTTTTGGTTATTTTCCCTACATTTAAAGATTTTGGTAATTGAACTGAATTATTTTATGCCCATGATCAGCTTCTTTCTTTTTAAGAAAAACTGGCAAACAAAAATGACCAGGTACGGTATGAATATGCCCATGTGACAAAAAAATAAATAGATAAATAAATAAATAACTAAATAAATAAAATAAAAAAGAAAGAGTGTTATTTAGTACAAAACAAACAAAATTGCTATTTTAGCAATTTTGGCCTTTTTTTCTCAATATAGCTGTGTGGATAGGTATTTAAAACCAACTCTACTATGAACATTTATAGAAGTTGGCTAAATCTGACAACACTTTATTTCGGGCCGTAATAATCTATAATTAAAGATTATATTTAGTTTTAACTGAAAACAGAAAATCTAGGTAAGTCTGTAAATAAGCTAAACTAGTTAGTTCGGACAGTTTGCAAATAAAAAGTACTGAGGAATAAATACACATCAAATAAAAGTGGTTAACGTCTCAGACAGAGGCGGATACGGTTCAGCCGTCTTTATGTTGACACAAGCCCGCGTGCTCACGAAGGGTGATGCAACTGGCCTTTCTGACAGCAGAGCTGGCCAATCAAGACGCTTTGGTGCAGGCATGGAGTACAGCGATTGGCTGCGACTCAAGCAGTGCTCTACCGTGATTGGTCAAAGCCTTTTACTCCACTTCAGTAATGGCAGTATAACTAAACCTCCACATCAACAAACGTGAAATAAACCAAATATAAATCCACCGGCTCTTCGAAGGACAGTATTTCAGGTACGTTTATTAGCTAGCTTTTAAACGTTTAGTTTTCTTAATTAGTCTCTGCTTCGTTCCTGCTTTTCCAAACCAATCAGGAAATAAAGTATACAGAAAGCAGACTCCGTCCTGATATTACTCCATCTTATCAGTGAAGAGCCTTTAAACCGATGTGGAGCGTGTGTGGTGAGTGTGTGGTGAAGGCTGATCGCTGTGGTTGTTATTAACAGGTCAAAATGAGCGTGGGTTTCATCGGAGCAGGTCAGTTGGCGCATGCGCTGGTGAAGGGCTTCACGGCAGCAGGTACAGTTCACACAACAACCACTAGAGGCGCTAAAACTCCACCCCAAAATGCACTTTGCCTTTGCAAGGAAAAAAAGTCATATATATTGTACCTACATCATAATGCATTTACACACACACACAGCCAAAATAAAACAAAAAATGTTGACATCATATTTGCAAAAGTACTACGCTCGTACCTTGCGTTAAAGACAACACACACCCAAACACATAATCTTATTCCCATGTTATTTCCACTCTCCTGTCAATCAGGAGTGATCGCCACACACAGGATAACGGCGAGCTCTCCGGACACAGACCTGCCGACTGTCATTGGGCTAAGAGTGAGTGTTTGACCAGAATCGTGTTACACAACAAACAAGTTTGAAAGCAGTATTCAAATACACTATTGTATATCTTGCGAAAAAGTCTCTTTCTATGAACTTCAGAAAATGGGAGCGTACTTCACCACCAGTAATAAAGAGACCGTGAACAAGAGCGATGTTCTGTTCCTCGCGGTCAAGCCGCATATCATTCCCTTCGTTCTGGATGAGATCGGGCCAGACATCGAAGACCGTCATCTCATTGTGTCCTGTGCGGCAGGAGTGACCATCAGCTCCATAGAGAAGGTCTACCACGAGACACAGTGATACAACAGATCCTGCCTGAATATATATATATATATAGAACAAAAACTGTTAACTACAATTGATAAATAAAAAAAGCTAGACTCAAAACAGTAAAACCAGTATTATACACATGAGCCACACATAGCCCTGCTCACACATCAATTAAACTCTATATCGAATCATAACTTCCTGTACTTGTAGAAATTGCTGCAGTACCGCCCGGCCCCTAAAGTTATCCGCTGTATGACAAACACCCCGGTGGTGGTGCGTGAAGGAGCCACGGTGTACGCCACGGGCACCCATGCACAGGTGGAGGAGGGCAAGCTCCTGGAGCAGCTGATGGCCAGTGTGGGCTACTGCACAGAGGTGGAGGAGGACCTGATTGATGCCGTCACTGGCCTCAGCGGCAGCGGCCCAGCCTATGTAAGAGACGATTATAAAGGAGTTTTAAATCGTGACTTCCTTTGCACACACACCGCTGACTCTCTTTTTATTGAAGGCTTTCCTAGCGGTTGACGCTCTTGCTGACGGAGGGGTGAAGATGGGGCTCCCCAGAAGACTGGCTGTGCGACTCGGAGCTCAGGCCCTGCTTGTTAGTGAAACATTTCTCATACTGATATACTGGAAATCTCAGAAACAAAGATTTAGCAGATCAATTATGCTTTTTCCCAAGGGGGCGGCAAAAATGCTCCTGGAGTCTGAGCAGCACCCCGGACAGTTAAAAGACAACGTGGCTTCTCCTGGAGGTGCTACCATCCACGCTTTGCATGTCATGGAAAGCGGCGGCTTCCGTAGCCTCCTGATCAACGCTGTGGAGGCGTCATGCATTAGAACAAGGTACAGCTAAAAAAAAAAGGGTTGCTGAAAAGAAGTTGAAAAAACGACTCTATATATTTGACTCCAAACATACATTTATATTGTTAAAAATATTTCTAAATGATTTCTGAAGGATAACTTCTGAAGGATTACTTGAATCACAGTAATAAATTAATAGAAAACTTGTAATATGTATATTGTAAGAGTATTTCACAGTGTTACTGTTTTTTTATGTGGTTTTCATCAATAAAACTAATTTTTAAATGAACATATCTTCTTAAGGCCTGCGTATACTGTAGCTGTGCATACATTTTTGTGCATAGTTTATGCTTGCTTTTTTTTTGACAGGGAGCTTCAGCACTTGGCTGACCAGGAGAAGATTTCTGCTGCTGCTATAAAGAAGACGACTCTAGACAAGGTGCTCCAGCAGCCGGGTGTGACTGCAGCAGGGGTCGGGGTCAGGACCGGACTCAGCCTCTTTAACAGCAGCAACTCCAAACACAAGAAAAGCTAAACCTCTTCAGCACCACATCCACTTTACACTAAGGATGAAACCACTCCAAAATTTGCTTTAAAATGTTCTCATAGAGGTTCAAATAGTGGTCCTCATAGTGGTTAATGAGCTTATATATATATATAAAATATACAGCGTTTTCGCTTATTTCCTTTATTGCACTTTCGTCTTTTGCTGGTTTGGACCACTTCTAAGCAGTAGTTTCTCTTAATGTACACTGTAAACTATACACTGTGTAGATTTATTATACTGTGCCTGAACTATGTATATCGGGGCTGGCTTGAATGAAATTAAACCATTCATAGAGGGATGTCAGATAATTATTTTTTTTTTTTCTAACTTTTTAAAAATAAATTCTTATATTTACTGCTTTTTGTTTTTTCTTTAGGACGTTTATAAACTGTAATGTAATGCAAACTGAAAATTACATTTTTGAACCCCTTTAAGAGGATTTGTAACGTACAGCACAATATTTTTTAATAAACCACTGTTAAGAAATCATAAGAAAAAATACCAGTAAATAAATTCTGTACGTTTTTTGGGATGAAAAGTTGCAATATTGTGAAACTCATATGTAGTCATGTTTACTTAATTATTATTGCATATTATCTATGTTTATATATTTAATAATTTAAAAGCCTAATTATTATTAAACTAAACTGGCTTGTGTAATAAATTAGGGAGATAATAATTACATTAAGTAATTAAAAAAATAATCTTCTAACAAAAAAATCGGATGATTTTATCTTCAAACACTGTTTTACTATGTAGCGTCCTTTAATTTAGAGTAAGAGAAGCTGGGGGAGTGGCTTTATTGCATTAGACATGTGTCACCTTGCTGGAAGCTGATTGGTCAAATTCCGTTTTGAGATCTCTAACCCAGAACACAAAAAATATTGGTGTTATTTGTAAATTAAAATTAAAATAACTGGAGCCTTCGGACTCATCTGTACAGTAGTTGACAACTATTGTGATATTTTAGCAAAAAAATTTGTTAATTTGCAAAATAACCAAGTTGTGGATTGTAACAAAATGCATTCCTTGTATTTACATACAACTGAGAAGTACTGAGATTCTTTTAATACTCTCAACAATGTTTGTATTTAATTGTACATTCAACAGTAGCCTGCATAAACCATTTTAACTGTAACAACCTTGAACAAATTCAGAAGTAAAATGAAACATACATCACACAGTATTGCAACAGTAAACTTTACACAGGACCCTCATATATCTGCAGAATAACTGCCTTTACATATACCATAAGTACATTAAAGATAATACTTTTAGGGACAGTTTCCCAAACAGGGTTTAAAAACTAGTCCTAGATTAAAATAAATGTTAAGCAGTGTCTAAACTGGAAAAAGCTTGCACTGAGATATCTTAAAAATACATCATTGCCATTGTTTGGTCTTAAAAGGCTCACAGATAATGCAAAGACATGCAAAGATAATGTAAGACAAAAATTCTTAAATGTCCTAAATTAGCAAAGGTCTAGTCCTGGCTTAATCTAATCCCTATCCAGGAAACCGGTTCTCAAGGGTTTACTATTAAGGTTTTAGATGCATGCAGCAGGCTCTCTATTGTGGCAGCTCATCCAGGTCCAACAGCACCGCCAGGCTCTCCCCAAGTGTACATGGGTTATTTTTTATATATACACACACTTATTTTTATGTTGTTCAGATGTTGAATTGTAGTTTGTAATTAGTGTTAAATTAACTTTTCTCTGAAGTTTTTTTTTGTTTGTTTTGAGTCCACATGCAGTGGTAAAATTAACATAGAAGTCACAATTCATAGAAGTGAATTGATGAGTAAATGTTTAATTAGTTGATTGATCATTAGACTATTAGGACAACTGGGAATCTCTTGACACTTTGACTTTAAAGATTGCTTGCTTTAAAAGTATTTTAATGGATTAACATACTGAAGGGGACGATCGTATGAGAAACAATATCCTCACTTTTTTTTAACTTATTACTTTCCTTTTGAATAATTTTCATTTCATTTTAATGTTTATTATAAATATACAACAAATCAGTATGTAATTAGCGACCTTTATGATGGTATATATCCTTATGTCTGTAAGATGTGAGCAGAGTATTGAAGCTGACTTCTGCGGATGAAACTGTAAACTATTTTCTTCAGTACATTTTTCTTCAATTAATTATATTTCGGACTCCGGGTTTTCATTTGAACGCAACGCACCTGGTCCTAGGGTCTTTTACTGTTTTTCCCCCAACAACACGTATCCCCTTTAATTTTAGATTTGCATTATTATTTTAAACTTAACGCTCTCATTGGATTTTTATTTAACTAATGAAAAGAGCTTGTGTTTTCAAAAGCAACACTGCATATCACATATGAAAGCAATGATGTTTTTCAAATACGCTTAACTACATTAATTGGTCAAAATTGTTATCAGTCAGTTAGCTTTAACCAGTTGAAATTAACATCCCTAGTCAAGATCCCAATTAAAGGAAACACTGGCCACCCTAGTTTTGACTCTTCAGTGATTCTGCTTGTTAACATCACGCGTCTTCATTAATGGTCAATCATAATTAACTTAACTCAATTAATTGTATTTGCTTTCCTATGTACCAAAAAGAAAAGACAAGCATATCTTAAATGTAATTCCATCTTAATTTCAGAACAATAAGTATATGATACAAAAATAAATAAATAAATAAATGTCAGAATTGGACGCTGTCTTGACTCTTACCATCTCCGCCACTTGCTGTTGTTTCCACTGATCTTTTCTCAACTCCTTTAGCCAATAGAAAATGGTCTCCAAAATGTGGATACCAATGAGACTCACACTGCAGTTGATGCCTGTGAAGAGAACAAACTGTGACAGCAACAGCTAAACTGTCTTTGTGTTATGTTGAAGTGGAGGATATGATATGTTCCTCTACAGTTCATACTTTTCTATGTTAAAATGCTTTCTGTTTCCATAAATAGAGGCAAAAAGGCAAGCCATTAGTAGGTCGATCTCTTCAAAAAGTATCTGACCCTCTCGAATAATTGCTTAAAGTGGACATCAGTTTTTGGGAATTAGATATCCCAAAACCATGCAGTCTTCATATAATTCATGGAGTCTTGTTCTAACATTGTCTCAAAAGTTCTGGGGGATTTGTAAATGCAAAGAAATTCCAGATTTAAATAATGAACCATCCCTGTTTATTGCCTCCTAT
>JAUMHI010000035.1:18950646-18960999 GCA_032359435.1 Enteromius unitaeniatus | reverse complement strand
GTACTGTTCGAAAACAGGTAACTTCCTTTACACACATGGTCACATGACCCTAATTGAATTCAATGTAATTTCACAAATATTACCTTTTTAAGGGAGTAAAAAAAAACAACAACAAAAAAACAAGTATAATAAATAAACTTTTATTAAAATCAGTACTTTTCACACATTTCAAAAACTTAATATATCAATTTAGGATTTATAAAAATGTTTTAACCACTATTTTTGACTACCACTCCCCACTCCTGTAAGATGGCACATAATTTAACGTCTATGTCAAACATCTTTGTCTAAGCCTAAAGTAATCTCGACAAACTATATATCATTTGAAAGGTTTCGAACTTCGGATTTGGTGACTGTTTTCCCGAAAAATTACAGAGCAACAGATAAATAGTGATAGAATCTCCATTTGTGATATATTATATATAATATATACATATTTTCGAGATTCAAGAGATTTAGAATTCAAATCAAATATTAAAGTTACTTCTTTAAGTTACTCAAACTATCTGAATTGGATGTCTGCTTCATAAATATATATATACAAAATCAAGTTTGGTTCTGCATTTACAAAATCCTTTTATCTCAAAGAAAAAAGATATCAATCTAAAATTTGACACAAAGCTTGTTCATTTCATTTGCTTTGATTTTCTTGAAGATTTTGTTATTTTTGCTATTAACTACTAAATTTGCTATTTTATATCAAATATACAAATACATATTTTATATTTTCTCACATGTAAACTTCCGGAGGAGTTTAAGGGTTTATCTCAGCATAGACTCAATCTTTTGTTCGGAGCTCCCGACCATGATGAGTTGTCCATTGCAGCATCGGAGGGCAGGCTTGAGCCATCCAAAGCTGACGTATTGGTGGGGCAGGAATCAACGGGTTTTAAGTTCTCTTCTACCCTAGCTGCAAAGTGCTTATGCAGCCTCTGGACAAGCTGTATCCACACTGCATGCCATGGCCATCCTGCAGGTTTACCAGGCCAAGGCATTGAGTTAAGTGACCAGCTTAAATAGACAGCCCAGAATAAGGCACATGTGAAAACAACAGCGCTGATTATAAGAAGCACAACCAATCATTGATCATGGTGAAGGAAGTGGCAGCGGTTGCTGAAAATTTGTTCAAGGACCAGAAAACCAAGATAGAAATTATGTCTGCTGTTGCAGATGTCTGGTTCAGTGCCAACACTGTGGCAAGAAGAGATGTGTTGCTTTATTCAGATGTGATGGGTTTCACATCAGTCCGATAAATCAAAAAGTTGGTTGTTTTCATTCAGTTTATTTTCCACCAACATGAAGCTTTTGTCACTGTTTCTTTTGAAAGAGGTGTGAAGAGGACTCAATATCCACATCTTAACCTTTTCAGAACTACTTTGTGGCAAAACGTGTGTCCCTTGACAAGCTGGTATCTATGACAAAAAACGGAACACTAGATATAGGGTGGCACTCTGAATTTATTGCACATTACAAGAATGACACATATTTTCCTCCATTTCTGAATCATTGAATCATTCATCTGCAGGCAATCTGCAGTAAGGTTATGGGCTTTTGATCATGTGACCAAATATACAAAGCATACTAGGTCCTACCAGTTTTTATTCAATAGCCCTTTGTCACCCAGTCATTTCTAGAAGTGTCCTCCAAAAATTGCATATTGGAAATTCTTGTTCTATATGTTAATATTTTACCTGACAGAAATAATAAAGGTCAATGTTAATTTGTAAATATACCAATATATGTTTAACATTTTGTGCTGTATATTTTAACATTAGACTGTAATTGGGCACAAATTTCACACATAATTTTTTTTTTTTATTGACATTCAGATAGATTAACCAACATTCTGTAAGTAGATAAATTATTGCTCATGTTAGTTTGTGATATCAACGCATAAACTATGATTAATGAATCAAATCTAATTGTGAAGTACAATTCAGTTAAACACTATTTAAAAAGTCTTACCAATCGAGGCAAGAGCAAGCACTAGCAGGAACAGGGTGAAGAGCACAGACATGAATGAGATACTTGTCAGATTGTAGGATCTTACTTCTCTCTTGAACACATATTGGTATTAGGTCATATTTATTGTGATGCTAAACCTTCCCTATCATATGCTTATTATATATTTACATTAGAGAGATAATACAAATGACATATAACACCTGGAGATACACATCAGAGGAAAGCCTTTAATATTATAATGACTTACAAATATTGTGTAAATATGCTATTAAAATGTAAAACATAAGCCTTAACAGCTAGAACATTGTAATGAACAATGGTAAAAATGTTGCTTTGTTTATCACTAAGGTGAGCCTTCAATATACACAATGGTGGTCAAAAGAAGTGTCAAGAAGGGATATTTGCTTTTAGTGACCATGCAAGTTTAATAAAACCACCAAATATACAGAGTATTACTTTCACACTTATGCTCCTCATCATTGTGTTTTGGTTCAGTCTTTCTGGTTAACTGTTTGACCTAGTCTGTTTGATTTTCATTAAATTGTGTTTGTAATGGTTGTGTTTACTTTCCTCCTTTGAATATGCTTGTTGATATCATTAAAGACTGTTTTTGATTTTCAATCTTCATCATACTCATCCTTTCTACAACTTTAGCATGACCATTATGGGAGGAAGAACTTTACTTTACACTAAATTTCATAAGTGTATTTATTTTATTTTTGCAGAAACCATCCTCCTCATTCTCCCTTTGCTTATGTGCCACGCATATTTTTCCTTTACTAGGGTTGCACATTATTTCTAGAACATGATCAGATGATCAGGCATGGGATTTGTCTGATATGAAAAATTATGTTGTTAATCTTGCAAATCAGGGATGGACTTAAAAGGTAAAACAAATACAGTGGATTTTCACCCTAATAGGTCCCACCACAACTACAGCAACAAGAGGGAAAATACAAATAAATAGGGAATAATGAGTGAAAACATCAAACAAGAGGTTCATACAAGAACCAACCAATCAGAAAATGTATAACTAAGGAACCATAAAAAAAGACACAAACAAGAGCAAGATCATATGGCATTGATAATTGATACATGGCAAGATAATATGACTAGACAGGGACCAACCAAACAAAGCCAAAACATTTTAGGAGGGTGGATGGAGGGCCAGGTCCATGAAGGAGAACAGCAACTGAATCATGGAGCAAGGGAAGGTTTAGACTGAGGTGAGAGAACTTGGCCCTTCCAGGTCACTCATCCTTCAGAGTTTATCTCAAACCCTCAGCTGACCACCACAGCAGAGCAGACAGGAGCAAAGATCCCCACAGTGGAGCTGAAGACTACCACAGTAGAGCAGATACCCACATAGAGCTAATGAGGCAGGTGACCACCAAAGGCAGATCAGTTGGAACTGATCTGAGCAGAGAGAACAGAGAGGTTAACAGCGGGCTTTGCAGCCGTGACAGGGCAGACTGAGTTTATGAACAGGACTCCTTTGTTTGTGACAGGATAGGCTGATGCCACTGCCTTGGTTCTGCAGGTGAAGCCGCCACCTCGGTAGCAGACTCATGGACAGGAAAGTCCTCTGGGGGAGAGTGTGCGGCCCGAATACTCAAACTGTTGACCATTCTAGAAAAATCTTTCCTTCAAAAATTCTGCTTGTTAACATCATCTATAGTCAATATTGATCCATCCTCACTCAGTTAAATGTATGTATATTTTACATAAAGTAATGTATAGTAACTTCATGAAAATTACCTTTATTTAAGAAAGAAAGGCTGAAATGATATGAATGTCTGCTTTTTGAAAGAAATGTAACAGTTTTTTTTTTTTAAGTTAAATAAATTTATCTGCATAAAAAGACTAACTTTAGGGTTAAAAAATTTATAAATACAATAATTCAAATGTACACCTCCAAAAATATGAAGAAATTTGAAATAAAAACAATTTATATTAATATAAAACTAAAATCAACCTGCATTCTAATAAGACGCTAATAATAAAGGTCAGCACTATGTACCATTATGACTTTACTGCGAACCAAATCTTCCCAAGCACAGACAGAAACACAATAATGGTTATAATGTAAAGAATCAAAAAGGTCACATCTATGATTCTTGCGACTCTGGTCCAGCACAGAGATGTTTTTTCTTGTTGGTTTTGCTGTGTTACAGCCCGACACTCATTAAGGATCTGCTTCAGAAGGTCCAGAGTACAAGATTGTTCCGCATTCTGATCTCTGACTGAATCTGGAGAGTTCTGTAGGAATCTTATAGGATCTGTGAGATAAAATGGTTCTGGATTAACACCATATTTCTTCACTATATTCTTTATACTATTTATCTTCTTTGTAACCCTACCAGCACTTGTGGTTTCTAGTGATGCTGCTGATCTTCTCTCAGCTCCTCTTGCCATCAGAAAATTCACCAGAATGGTCTCCAGAATGCTGAAACCAATTAGACTGAAAACCGCACTGCAGTAAATCCCTGTGAAGACAGCAGCATGACTACAAAAGGTAAATAACACCTTTGTGGATTAGAACTATTTCACTATTTGAGGTCCATTTCCTGCAAGGTTTAACTCCAACCATGAAGTTTGTGTAAAGCAATATTAAATCTTAAAAGAGGCAGTGCTTTCTACTCTGGAAAAATGTCTTATGTAACACATGTAACCGTGGTTCATGTTATGATTTGTGATTTTGGCATTTGTTGGTAGCTCCTGGATCCTTCTTCAGGCCGATTATCAAACTTGTTGAACTTAAGTGAAATATAAAAACTGTGGATTACTTCCATCTTTTCTAAAACATTTCAAGGGAAAAATGTCTAAATGGCTGAACCAACTCAAAGACTCAGAGAAGTCCTACCCCTACACCAGCAACCTCACGGGAAGCCTGACAACAATTTAATAAAATGAATCTCTATAACTAGAGGAGGCCTGATGACAGATGTTAATTAGTCTCCAGGATCCTAGAGTGATTACTCTGGATCACTTCCCTGAGATCTTTCCTTCTCCCTCTAGCTTCACAGGGCTTGGACCTAGACTGGCACGACTTAAAGGTTTTAAATACAGGAGACCTCCTTTACCTTCCCTAACTCCCTCTTCACCGGCTGTACTGAAAAGCTCAGAAGCTGAAATTGAAGGAAATTCCAATATTTTTTTTATCTTTCTCTCCAATATATTCCAGATTTAGCAACAGATGTCTCTCTGTAGCAATCATCAACACCGCCGAATGACTGATAGCAGCAGCAGGTGGCTTAGTGGCATGGAGAGCATCACTTTAATCTGAAACACTGACGCATATTCATTTTACTGCTCACTCGCCACATCACACTTATGCTGAGTTCACACTGCGCGATTTTTAAAAACACATCTATCTGGGGTATCATTCAGTTCTGTGTTCACATTGCATTATGTGTCGACAACGGGAGGTTACAGCCTCCATGACTGCATCAGGTCACTGAAACCAAAAACTTCAAAAAGCATTTTTTCAAAAAGTATTGATGTCAGAGTACGATTTTAGCCCAGATTTTGACTCACCAACAGGTTTTGAGAAATCACAGACAAATACCCAAAATCAAAGGCAAATGAGTGCTCGTTCACGCAGGTGATAACCACACAGTGTGAATTATCAAAGCTGCGATCTGAGAGAATCAGGCATGCTAAATATCTGGACCTGTCGGCGATTCAGAATCATGCCGTGTGAAATGTGTTCTGACTGAATAACATTGGCAATTACCTACAGCCAACCTACACTGAGATCATCTGTTGCACATTTTGTATTTGTAATTGTTAGTTGCATTGGTAGTTGATGTTAGACTCACCAATCAGTGGGATTTTGTCAGCTGTAGAGGGCAGCGTGTCATTAAGAATCAGCAGCAGAACAGAAATGGACAGCAGTAAAGTCACTTTAAAGCTCAGCTTGTCTGCTCCACTTGCATCAATGAAGAAGGACATCACATCCAACACAAGGAAACAAAATACAGGAAGTATGATGTTGATGACATACAGCAAAGGTCTCCTTTTGATGGTGATCTGCCATATAGAAACAGAAAACATGTAAAACAGAGTTTCACAGCCATGTTACTAGAACACCAACACATGAGGTGTATATAAACTATTCTGTCAATACAGACACTGCATCCATTGCACTCAACATATTTTCTGACTGACACACTCCCAACTTAGGGCTTAAAGAAAATACAATCTGATTTGCTTGCTTGTGGAATATTCTATGCCATTTTTGAGTAGTGCCTTCCTCACTGAAATCCAAAATAAATAAATAAATGAAATTTATGATCATGTATAAGGATCGATGCTAGTTTGCATCAGAAAAAAGAAGCCAAGCACTGCTTGCAGATGACTGATGTTTTATGCCAGATCTATGACTCATTCTGGAGTATGTCATCTCCAATGTGAATTTCAGTCAAACCACATTCGCATGTTAAATATTTGCATGCCCGATTTTGCTAAGTTCAGTGTCAGCATATTTTGTTGACCCTGGAACATTTTAATCCAAAAATCCATCTTTGCACTTAAACCTAACCTTACCCATGAGTAATGCCTAAAATTGATTTAATGTCAGATGAATGATACAGATGTAAAAGCACAAAACACTGATTGTAAGCCTAAATTTCACAATAAATATAAACTGGAATGTACATTAACATACTAAACCCTCAGAAAGTTCTCATAACAGAAATACTTTTTAGTGAAGTTTTGTCCACACATTTTAAGATTTTAAGGTATCAAAATGAAGAGCCTAGCCTTTAAATCATTGATTTGTGTTTGTTTTGTTTAGTCATTGAGTTTTTATCATTGTCATATATTTAAAATACATTTAAATACATGTCATGCATTCCATAACTTGTGCACTGTACCTGATATATGAGCTGATCCTTCATATCCCAATAATATCCCACAGAAACATTAGACTTAACCATATTTATACTGATGAGCTCCCACTCTCCCTGGGCCTGAAAGGTCTCCTTTGACTCATAGGTTATCCAGGTTGCATCTGTGAATGTTAGAACTTCAAGTTCTTTGTCTGTGGAAACAAACACAAGAATGGTATTAATTTATATTGTACCTGAAACAAATTAGATATAAAATATAAATTAGAAGTAATCATTTTTGTTTGTTAACTTTGATTTGATTTCTAATGTACTTGAATATGCTGAAGATTGAAGAGTCAGATTGCAGCTGTTTATGTCAAATGGAAACTTGTACAGGTCCATCTTACAGGCTGAAGTTACTATTAAAATTTCAGACAAGACTGTGAAAGAATAATCGTAGAACTGCACATATGGAGACTCCTTTGTTCCAAACTCTGTCTTGATGCTAAATAGATTAAACAAAGCATTGGTGAGACAACAGGTACACAAAACGTATTTATTATTTATAAAAGCCCTAAATAGTTACATTCTGCAACATTAAATTATTTAAAATCAATTTTCTTGTGTCAACTCTGTTACCATACCACATTTTGCCTTTAAATTGGTGGAATTATCTCTCAGAATTGTGTAAGTATCTGTGCAAAGTGGGGCACTGGCACTGGAGAGCACACAGGACTTTGGTGAGCATGGTAGCTACGAGCCGAGCAGGGTTAGGCACCAACCCATAAACTCACTATGAAGTCCATAGGGACCACCACTAGCTAGTTTTAGAGACAGTAGCATGCAGATCTTCAAGAAGGTCAAGTTCTTAGTCCAATTGTATATTCTTCCTAGCCCAACCAATCTTTACACCTGGGAAAAGGCAAAAATGCCTTTTCTATACCTTTCTACTATTATAATGTCCGGTATCCAAACCATTTCTTTCCGGGCTGAAAATGTACGCATTCCACAATATTCATCCATGTCCCATCCCATATTCATATTTGGCCAAGCCTGCAATTTTGAAATTCACAAGGATTATCGGAAAATCAAATATGATAATGTATGGGAGTTTGGCAAATTGAGTAAAACTTTGAATTGAATGGGATTTTAAAAGACTTACAGTTATCAGTTTGACTTGTGTCGTAAGGCTTTGAGCTTTTTCATTCTGCATAAATGAAAATAATGAATGACTTAATCAATCAATCAATCAAAAATGTGCTGATAAAACTACTGTTTGATGTTTCATATGACCTAAATGAGAAGGTAAATCATTAGACTCACCACATCTATGATGGAGGACACATATAGTTCCATATAAACACGTGTAACATCTTCGTAATCCCGGGCACGTTTCTGATTGGCATTCTTCTCCAAGCCAAGATGTACAAAAAGTGTGTCATAAGCTGTTGCATATTCTGTATAGTTGCACTTTTCAGCCTCAGACATCGACTCTTTTCAATGCACACAAAGTAAATATGAAAGAGAAGCAAGGTTTTGTTGTTGTTGTTTTGTACTTCACCATACAAGTCCTATTAGCTAACTTTTTGTACACTCAACTGCATCAGTAGAAATAGATAACTTAAAATTAAGTTGAATTCACTTACAATATAAAGTTTTTTAGTACCAAAGTGCATCTTGTGTATATAAATATACATATAATTATTTTAGTTTAGAAATGAAGGAAACAACTTTACTTACCCGCTGATGCAAAAGCAAACATTAGCCAGTGGAGGTACATGGTCAATTGTAGAAAAACTAAATTTTTCTACAATTGGAGGTACTGAAAAGAAAAGTCACTGAAATACTTGTTTTGCAGAATCAGAATGAACTGTCATATTTATACAGAATGAGTGAGAAACTTGCCCCACCTCCCCAAACTAGTGTTTATTTTTTTATCCGTAAGGTTGAAAAATAGCTCCTGGGGGACATTACATTACAGGTATGTAATTATACTAGTCAAATATTTAATGTAATCACACATACACCTTTAAAACATAATCCTCTTAGGACCAGTAGTAATATAATACAATATCCCTTGGGGACAAAAAAGGGCTTTTCATATGAGTGAGTGACAGGAATTGTGTTCCCTTCCATCTCTACCAAACATCCAGAGTCTCTCATGTAGCAGTGCAATCAACACATTGCTTGTGTTGCTTGATAGGTAATTTGACTGATATGTAATCATAATTAAACAGTAACTGATTATGTAATTCAGAAAGGTATGCCTTGTCTTATTTTTATTATAAAAATATTTTCCGGTAGTGACGTATAAATTCTACTATTAGGCCTAACTGTGATCTATAGTTTCTACATTAAAGTTCTGTGTCCACTGTGCTAATCTAAAAATGTGGACTGGACTATGAATGACACAAACATTTATGACAGCTCATCAAGTGTACAATACAGAATACAGAAATTATAGCCACAGTGTCTGCATCAAATGTGATCATTTAGAACACATCACAGTTATAGTTCATACGCTACAAACAAATTTCAGTACTTTGTGTTGCTTGTGCAATCTATAGGCTCAGTGGGAACATGCCTTTAAAAATGTACACACTATTCACTGCAGTGTCCAGCTCAAATGAACACAGTGGCAGTAAAACAGCAACACATTTTATTCATTTGGAAAGAAATTAAGACAACAGGGTCAGATTATTAATAAATACTTCTAATGCCACTCATTTGTTAAGACCTCAAAACTCTGGCAACTCTGGTGGTACACAATTTCTATTTATTCTGTAGTCTATAGATTCTGAAGTCTAAAGCTGTATTAATTCATAGAGAATGGCATTCAGGTCAGAGATTTTTTATTTGGTTACACTTGGTTACACTTTATTTTGATAGTCCATTTAGACATTCTACTAACTATAAGTAACTTTGTAACTACATGTCAACTACAAGTCGAGTAATTCTCATTAATTCTCAACTACATGTCTACTAACTCTCAGAGTTGACTGTTAGGGTAGGTTTAGGGTTAGTAGAATACGTTGACATATACCTGCAAAGTTTCTGATAGTCGGTATGTTGTGTGTTGATCAATAACATCTTGCTGTGACCTCTGGAAGTAAACTAATAAATAAAATGTCCGTTTCCAGTGTGGTTGAATGTATTGTTGACACACATATTCTCACCTGGCACCACAGCTGTTAAATAAACACAAACCGTTTTTTAAATGATCTTCTCTTCATTATTTTGTGAGGATCTGCTATTTTGCTGCTTGGTGAGTAGATGTCAAATGTTCAATTACACTAAGAAATGTGATACTTTGGTTTAGAGACCATTTCATTTTGTAAATAGATCTGCTGCACATTGAAACCAAGTAAATACTTATTCAAAATGTCAAATGTTTGCAAAGCCATGTAAAAAACATCCAATAACTTTTATGCTTAAGGCTTTTCCTGATTAAATTCCTTATTTACATTTCTAAATTGCGTCCTATGCTCTCAACCTCAAATGCAGAAATGTTAATTCATGCGTTTATGACCTCGAGGTTAGACTATTGTAATGCTTT